>JAIFZK010000227.1:6042500-6247500 GCA_027481765.1 Tenualosa thibaudeaui
GCATGGAGTGATGACTGCTTGCTGTCTGCCCTGATGTGGTGCACCATACTGGCTGAATGGCCCTGTAGCCATTTGCACGTTCTCCCTCCCCTTGCCTGCCTCTAGACCTGGGTGATAATGGCATCTGATTGGCATGGGGGTCAGTGGGCATGGCTGGCCAGCCCGAGAACCGTTTAAAGTCCGACTGAACAACAGTGACCTTGAGGTGCCCGGGTAGCACAGAATGTTGCCAGGGACAAACATGTGCCATGACCTGGATGCCCTCTGTCACCCCCGCGGGGCATAAAAGAGCCAAACAGTCAGGAGCAGACTCAGGGAAAGAGGCACAGCTGGGTGAGCTTAAGGGTCCAAGCTTTCAGTTCACTGGCGCTCAAAGGAGCCTTCCTGACTGACAGACATGTGGCAGAGATCGGAGCTGAATGTTCCAACTCATCTGCAGAGACAGGCAATGATACTGAGGTCAGTTTTAATCACTTGTCGTGGGATTCAAGAAAAGTGCATGAATAAATCATTTGAACTTGACAGTGGCATATTGATTTGTTAACAAGGGTGGCAAAAAAACAAAACAAAAGGCCCTCTTTCATCACCCTGATGAAGTCTGTTATCACTCAAACCCAAGGGTATTGTTAGGCGCCCACGTCTTTGATAGACCTCAGAGAATCAGGGCTGGACCGTCTTTCAGTCGGGGGAGCGGTGATGCGCAGCCCAGAGCTGGAGAGAGTGGGCAAGGAGCTGAAGACGAGCCAGGCAGCTCTCAGTGGAAACACACGTGTGCTGAAAAAAACACAAGAGCACCTCTGCAGTGTGGAACACTGTGCCTTGAAATTGAACACCACCATTCTGAGTCACTCAAAGAAAAGAGTCCATTCTAAAGGGGTCCATGACTTCTGGATTTGTGGAGACCTAAAACACAGGTGCTTAAGCTGACCTGCCAGGGAGTGAAATGGCCATAACTGCATAATGGCTTTCTTGCTAAACTTCACTTACTACATGGCAATTATGAGGGGCCAAAGTGACAATCAATTTAAAAGTTAATCAGAAAATGTTTTTTTTTCTCAAAAGGTCATATAAGTGACATCAAATCAAAATTTATCAATGGTAATTAAATGCACTCTAATTTGAAGTTTAATCTAATTTTGATTGAAGTTAAAATTATATTAGACTATATTAGACTAAAAATAACTCAATATTAAGTTGAATTCATTTGAGCTCAGTTCAGCTCTCATACCACATTTACATTTTTCTATTGTTTTCATTTTGAGCAAGACTTACAGTTTCATTCGCCACCATTAGATTTAATTGTGTTTCATTTACTTTTAGAAAGTGTTTAGTTGTAGGTTGCACTGTCACCTGCCAATCATACTTGATGCCCCACCCATCCCTCATTATCTAGATCGATTTATCAGGACCTCACCCGACTTCATCTGAGGGGACTCCTAAAAACACACCATTTTGCCAGGCTAACTCAACGACAGATTTACACCAAACTGACTGATTTTTCCCATCAGATGTAGGCTATTAAGTCAGTAAAATATTTTTTGATTGTTATGCTTTGGAGAGAATTGAAAAATAAAATAAAGTTGTATGTATGCCATTAATTATTACATTTTACATAATTTATACATTAGTGCTTGCACTATAGGGGGTTAGGAAGATGAAGGAGCTAAAACTGTCTCTGCCTACTTCGCCAGTCTACCAATCAAGTTCAACTCGGTAAAAATGTAGGCTAAGCACGTGGAGACATGCTAAAATGTTAAAACTAATTCAGTCTCCCAACCCTTGGTGCAGCTCACACAGACTGCAGGCCAACGCTACATAAAGAATGAGTGGACAGAGTGGGGGCAGTGCAAGTGGAGTGCACACAGACGTTCATGGGAAACATGCAGGGAGTCCCATGCACTGACAGGCATTTACAGTTGATTCACATTGCAATGGATTGACAGGGGACAGTGCAACCTGAAACTGAAGTCTCTCTAAAAGTAAATGAAAAGTGCTCAGATTAAATGGTAGCACATGGAATTCCAAGATGTTCAAATACAAAGTGTCATTTAAAAGGAAAAACAACAGGGAATGTAAATATCATGTGTGAGATCAAATGAATGAACTTCATATTGAATTAATTTGAAGTCTAATTTAACTTAACTTCAAACTAAATTGAATTAAACTTTAAATTAGCTTGCATTTAATCACCAGAGCAAGCTGGTCCCGCCCCTTTGACGAATCGCTTCAGGTTCACGGAAGAACATTTCCCATAAATTTTCTCCGCTGACGTTTTGAAAACTGCAGTTTAAGATCACTTTGAGCCTCGACTGATGATGACCGCGTAACCTTCCATTCCGAGTAAAAAAAATGAATGAAAACCAAAAAGAAGGCAAAGGTACAAAATTTTGTACCTATTCTCTCTCCTTAGTTAAGGAACTCTTTATCCCATAAACCATTGCGAGTGATACAATTTCTAGCATTTAAAACCAAACGATAGTTCCCCAAGCCCCTTTTTAAACTGAGAACATCAACTTTGTACAGTTTGCTACAAGCAGATTCAACTTTAAATGTATGAAAAACCTGATCGTTCCTTACTTCCCTTGGTGCCATTTCTCCCTCCCAGCCAGGAGAAGTTTTGTTAAATGGGCCGGAGTTGCTATAAACAAATTCCGTAACAACAGGAATCTCCACCAATCAAAGGTGCCAAGTTATGCTGCTTTGCACTTCAGGGTGTTGGCTAGTGCAGTGCTTCCCCATGAAATCGTGAATAAAAGACATTTTTATTAAAACAAGATTAATGCCAAATGAACCTATGGCATTTTTATGATCACAGACAATTTTTTTGTCTTGCCATAGCTAGTTAGAAGTCTACATTGTGGGTTATAATCTATTTTTCAATGGCGAAAATGGCAGAGAAAAACACACCCCAAACCTGACTGGCCAGTTCTATTAAAACATTTAGATTTGATGCTTGGTTAAATGACGTATGTGAATTGTATTTTGTATGAACTTTTAAATTATTTTTGTTACTTTGATTACCTCATAGGCAATGTGCCTTTCAGATATTTTGATGAAAAGAACATGTCAAGCTGTATAACTGCACAGCTGCATACACAATGACATTAATTCCCAGACACTAGTCATTGTACTAGAATTACTCCATATATATGAAGAAAGTTGTGAGAGGATTTAGAGATATCATGAGATTTGCCCAGATGATGAGAGGATATGAATTCATGCCTCTGCATGTTTCCAAACTTTAGTGTTGTCATCATGACAACAATGAAAAGCAGTGCTTTAAAAATCAGGTCTTAATCTCTTGTTTCCAAATGCCCGTGGTCGTTATCGCTTCTTCCCTGGCCAAATCTGTTCAGCTCAACTTGTGCGGCGATGGAAGAAAAGCAGAGGCGGAATGTGTTGCGTTTGATGTCAGTGTGCATCGGTTCCTACAGGCTGATGCCGCGGGCAAGAAAATCTACAATTCTCTCTGTTGCCTTTGTGGTGAGCACAGACTTAACTCCTTCAGAGGATAAGACACTGGGAGTTTCTAAAATAGATTATAATTATGCTTTGAATATCATTTAATTGCTCATTCAACCCAGCTTTCTCCAGGGAAGGTCAATAAATCTCTGAAGCATTTACCACATAATCAAGTGTCAGGCTTCTTTCTGTTTTCAGTTCTCAGCATTGTTTAAGTTTTTATTCAAAACTCATTGGAGTTTTTGTTTGTTTTTAGAATAAAATACATATTTTGACCTGGATCGATAAAAAATGTATTTTCACATCCAGGTTGTCTTGTGTTATTTTCATGAGAGCCTCTACAACCATGAAGGCCTCCTTCTGGACTGGAATCAAAACTGTGTCAAAACTTAGAACTGAAACGAAGAGCTCATAGAAAGTACTGGCTGTGAGCCTGTGTGTGTGTGTGTGTGTGTGTGTGTGTGTGTGTGTGTGTGTTGCAGATCAAAAGTTGTCTTTCCTTGTTGTGTTCAACAAGCAGGACTTGCTAACAGCACAGTGAAATACATGCAGGGCGGATTCACATGATACTTGTTTGATGTGACATTTGCCGTCATAGTTAATTACTCCATCGCCATGCTGGCTTAGTCTCATTCCACGCTCATGCAAGCATGGTGGAGAAAGATCGTCAAGGGCCAAAACGCTGGTGTGTACACATAACAGAGAGAGAGAGAGAGAGAGACTGAGCAAGAAAGAGAGAGAGGGAGAGAAAGACAGAGAGACTGAAGGAGAATGTCATATTCCCATGGCGACAGTATTTTTGGGGGATGATGTGATGGCCTTAGGTTAAACAGATCTTTTTCCATTGTTTTATCAGAGTGGTAAACAAAAAAAAAACAGATAAACAAACAAAAAAAAAAAACACATTATTTTCATGTTGTCATCTTGTTTGGCCATAATATAGTAGTCTTCAGTTTACTCTTACTATTCAAATTATGCGGTTGTTTTTCATTGTCTTAATAGTTTGTCAGTGTCAGCTGCGACCTTTCCAGATGGGCAAGAAAGTCTTTCCCAATGTCACCCGCCCAGACTGGCGCATAGCAAACCACATTAAAATCAGATGCAGGGACCCTGGAGGAATGCCAAATGAGCCCTCCACCTTTAGGAGTCACTTTCCTCCAGCAGGCCACTGATGGCGGCACAACAAGGGTCTCTGCCAGCTATGAAACGTCCACCTTCACAAACACTCATGCGTTGTGTTGACGTTACCATTCAAAAATCAGTCAGGCCTTACTTTTTTTTCTGTTCAGCGCTAATGGGAATTAATGAAAGGAAATTAAAGGCATCAGACAATAAAATTAACTATTGATTGAAAAAAAGATGTTCCATTAAGGATAGTAAGACGAGAACGTATTTAATCCTTCATGCACCTCCATGGCAATTACTTTAGTTCAATGATGAACAAATGACTGAATTTCCTCTGTTCTTTGTTAATAGACCATTCCAGTGCTTCCCTCCCCCTGCTTTTAACTAAGTGCAGTATTGCAGTCTTTTGCTGACCTCTCCCTAAGAGCTGGAAGATTGACATCTGCACAACACACAACACATGCAACCACCCACATTTCTCCAGCTCTCAGCCATGCACCCCCCCCCCCCCCCCCCCACACACACACACACACAGTCACACACACACAAATCTGAACAAATCAATCATGCGTTTCACCAATCTACCAATTCTTCCACCGCAGCTCTTATAGTCCTTTAGAGTGAATACAGCCTCAGTGCACATCAATGGGCTCAAACAAGTCTATCGTCTGATAGAAAATGCAAAAATGATGTACCTAGCCAACAATAACCCACAGTCAACCCCATGAACACGTGTTTAATGGGCGGAATGAATTATATGCTTCTATGCAAAACGAGGCATAGACAAGGCAAAAGGCAATAGTACACCTCTCTGCACAGCATAAAAGAGACAAAGGCAACCCAACATGCACAGAGCGGTCATAAGGCTGCTGACGTTAGTAAGTTACTGATAGCAAGATTGCAGAAATGTTCAATGCTGTTATTTAAAGCCACAATATTTCAGGTCACACGCTGTATGTACTGGTATTGACCAGAGCACACATTTGAAACATTACTCTTTCTGAAGAAAATCAATTCTCTGGCCCTGTGGCTTTTTGGGGTTTACATGGGTAGTTTTACACCAGTAGAGAACTGATAGCATGTCTGCCATTGGAGCTCATCCTCGGGACACCCAGGCCATCTGTTTAAAACCCCATTTCAAAATCACACTTGAGGACATACATAGTGATGTCAGACCAATCGATAGCCCTGACGACTAATTCATTTCCATCCCTTTCCTGCCATGACCTTGACCTTTTCAGCCAAGACACACACTAGGGTGGAGTGGGAGTAGGGCAAGTGAAAGATTGTATTCTCACACCAGAGTAAAATATCACAATATCAGGAATAGGTTTGTTAAAGGTGCCCTGCCATACATCAATATGTTATTTCAGATTGTTCTCTGAGGTCTCCAAAGATAATATATATTTTTAGTTGGGATGAAAATGGTCCAAGGAGACCTTAACACTGCTATATGCAACCTATTCAAATAGCCCTTGACTAAAGCACCTTGTTTATCCACCTATGGTAATGGTAATGTAGCATGTCAGCATTGTAAGGCACGTCAAGTGAATGTTTACATTAGTTATTGCAAGGAACAAAGAACGAAAAATGTTGGAATATTACATTCCAGAGAAACTGGAAGAGAAAACATAGCCTATGATACGCACATCCACCAGTTGCTTGGAGATAAATAGACACTTCGCAATGGCATGTTTGTAATGTGTAGGGCTTCACACCAGCCAACATAACTAGAAAACTGCTTTGTTATTGCAAGGTTACTATTACAACCACAGGTTAAACGAGGCCTGTTATATTTGCCAAGTTCACCAAAGTCATTCTTTTTGAAATGTGCTGGACACAGAAATAATAACAGACTTCTCCAAAATTTCACTGCTTCCTCCTGTTATTCACCATAAACTAACAAGACATTGCTGTTCTGCCTGTTGTCTTTATTTCTCAGATATCCAGTGATCTAGCATAGTTAGGACCATGGATTAGGCAACCATGGATAGGGGCAATAATTCAGTACCATTCGCAAATGGCTCAGGGTTTGGGCAATCCTATGTAAAATTGACCAACTTTTTAAATTGGCCCGATTTCTCCATTTATTTCTTTCCACTGGCTATTGCAGACAGCGAAGATAGTTACATTTCCACATGCACCATACAACTCAAACTCATAGACATTTCAAAAACAACAGGTAAAAACATTCAATCCTGTGTCCAGTGAAATCATTCTTATTTCTATATTTAACATGATATCCTGTATATTTATGTGTTATGTGGGTAATTGTATTCTATCAGGCAACAGTATATCAATCTGCTTTGCAAAGTTGTGTATGTAATCATAATGCTACATTTCTGTATGATATGAATGAGCAAAAACACATACACCTTTGTGTGTTTGCAGAAGAAACAATATAAAAATGATAATATAAAAATGAAAGACAAAATAAAGCACTTTAGATGTTTCAAACTTCTTTGCCGTTTCCCAAATGAGTCTTTCTTCCACAGAGCATTGCTGCTGTGTTTCTCTGACTTGCAGCCTGTCCATTTTAGGTTATATATGACTCACAGTGGGTGCTTATGTCTGTGACTCACTGCCACTGTTCTCTCCCAACTCTGTCACCCTAATGTGATTCTGTTTTATAAAACCAAGCCATTGATTTACATCTCTGTCGATGTTTATGACTTCTGCCTGGCACCATGAAGCGTTTGCTGTGACAGGTGAAATAGCAAGCTGTAAAACAAGTGTGCAGCAAACTCCCTCCACTTTTTGGCCCGGTATTGTTGTTTTGGAGTTTGATGTTTCAATCTAATCAAAAGTACTGTGTGCTGGTGTTCGGGGAAGAGTGAGCTTAACATGTTTGTCCCTTATTGCAGCTTCAAATGATAAAAAGAGCGTGTGAAGAGTGTTCCTTGTCTGAGGAAGCAATGACTCCTTACTTACTTCATAGAGGCCTACAGAGATCATCACAACGGTACTTTTGATAGGGTGAAATAGCATAGTACTGTTGTGTCTCTCCTTCTCATCTGTTTTGTTGTCATGAAACATTGAATTAATAAAAAAACTCTGGATGTGGATAAAAGGTGTGTGTGTGCGTGTGTGTGTGCATGTATAAGAGAGAGAAAGAGACAGACAGATAGAGAGAGACAGAAAAAGAGAGAGACAGTCAGGGATCCATCATGAGTGCCCAGCTGTTGACTTTTTAAATGGCTGATCTTAAATCTGATAGCCATTTGGTGAGAGTGCTGCGACTAAGTGCCCAAAGGCACAGACAGCAGGACTATGAGATTCCCAAGAGAGAGGAGAGCCACTTACCCTGCCCGGAGGGAGAGAGGGAGGGAGGAAGGTTGAGGAGAGGGTTTGAGGATGGCAGGAGGGCACAGAAGGACAATGCTTAGCTTGCAGTGCCAGTCAAGGGGAATTTACCAACCCGTATGGTACATTTTGTTCCAAAAACAGGCCAGCCAGTCATATGTCAAAGTCCTTGCATACATTGTGACACAGTGTGGAACAAAAAAGGAACAATTAAATGCATTAGTTTGACTGCATAGTCCTTCAGGGAAGTGGGCCTCATGATAGTGACCACAGGTGATGGGCCTTAAACAGTCTCTCATGGATATGAGTCTCGGATATCAGATTGGTGCACTGGGCCAACAGCATGAAATCATCATGCTGCCATATGCATGTCTATTGAATAATTAAACAAGGAAGATTGGTTTACACTTGTTTGAGAGCTCCTTGGTTTCACTCATAAGCAGACACAACAAGAGGAAAAAAACAGGGAAAGAAAATGTCACCCACAGAGGCGCCACAGATTTTAAAGTCTGGAAAAAAACATGCATTGATTTAAAAAAAAAAAAAAAAAAAAAAAAAGAATAATACTCCGCTTGATTCATTTGTGGTAGAAGTTGATGGTGTCATGTTTGTGTGCTAGGGGGGATATACACTAATGGAAGCTTGTCATTTGACTCCATGTTCAATAAAAGCACTTGAATATGGATTGCTGCCTTCCATGTGCACATGGTACTCTTGTCACTGAAACAGAAGCACTAATGATGATGGCGAGAGTGTGTGGCAGGAGCAGAGGCAGTTATGTTTAAATGGCAGAGTCAAACTAATACTCGCAGGGAGGCGAAGGGACGTGTCTGTCCTCCCCAGCAGGTGATATAAAAAAGCCCCCACTGACAAACAGCACAGCGGCGTGATGGCTGACCTCCAGACTGTAAAAACTAGGCCAGCGGTGAAGCACAGCTGCTGTTTGAGGTCTGCCCATGAAACAGGGGACTGCTGAGCTTTCTCTCCGTCGGCATGGGATCTGACAGAGCCATGAGACCAGAGAAAGAGAGAGAGAGAGAGAGAGAAAAAAGAGGGAGAGAGATGGAGAGAGAGAGAGAGAAAGGAAGAGTGAGCGTGAAAGAGAGAAGAGGGAGAGAGTGAGAGAAGAGAAGAGAGAAAGGGAGAGTGAGAGAAAGAGTGACAGAGAGAAAGAAAGGGAAAGAGAAAGCAAGAGAGAGAGAGAAAGTGAGAGTAAGAGAGAGAGAGAGGTAGCACACAAAAAATGACTCTGTTTCTCTCAGCACTGATTTGCATTTGGGCATTCTTCAGACACTATGACTAATAGCAGTGTAGCAGTGACTGAGTAGGACTGAGGCTGGAGGGAGCAGGTTGAGGTCACTTGTCTTTGCACGAGTCCTCGTGCCGAGTGAAATCGATGAAGTGACAAAGCGCCCTTGACTGGCACTTGGCTAATGTGAAATTGCTGTGCCAGTTGTAGCACAGCAAATGATCAGGCGATGCGGAATAACACACAGATGCATGGACATTCATGTTGGTGTTATTTTTTCTGTGCAAACCATGAAAGCATGTAAGAAACAGCTGAATGCACTGCAATTGCATGGCTTACAGCTTCATGGCTGAAAAGTGTCAATAGATATTAGCTTTACAGTATGTCAAACATTAATATCAGAAGTATTTATATTTTCTACTCACAAGCTCATGTCTCCATTAGCTGCTAATTCTGATGTGTTACGTCTCAGACATTTGAGACATGTTTCCAATAATTGCTTGTGTTCCACTCCTGCATTGGAACCGAACAACAGTCACTACAAAGGGAAAACAATGCAATGGTCACGACCCCCCCTGGCCCCCGTTACAAAGCGGAGGAGAAAGAGAAGGAGAGACAGACAGAGTGAGCGGCTGGCACAATTTTGACCTGCTGTTCACTACACATCCTGTTACCTGAGCTCCATCTGGTCTCAGTGTGAGACCCAGAGCCAGATGTACGAGAGATATTTGATATTTAACAAGCACACACTATGGCAGCCCTTGCAGATACAAGGCAATAGATTTTCCTCCTCTGTTCAGTGTACACTGTACACTTGACCATCTCCATAAAAAAAAATATGAAGTAAACTTGAATGAATCTCAAATGTCTTGAGAATTACTTTAAAGGTATGTAATATCAGTTTCTGAAATGTTTCTAATTAAATGGTTGTACATTTCTGAATAAAAAAGATATTAGATTTGGATGCCTCCATGTAGGGATGCTATGGAGTCTCAAGGGCGTGCCAAAAAAAAAAAAAAAAAAAAAAAAAAAAAATTCTCTAATTATGTGACACAATTGAATTACTAAAGTCAACAGAACAATTAACGCGTAGCAGACAGTAAATTATTGCTGTGCTTCAGGTGAATGGACACCTAGATATATATTTTCTTGTTGCCTTCACTCTATCCATGACTTGAAAAGCTTGATATATTATTCAAAGCAAAAGAATGAAAGACAGAAAGTAAGAAAGAAAGACAGAAAACTGTATTAGTCAAACACATTCCAATCTCTCTCAGAACCTTTGTTGATTACATTCCCATGTTGATGATGTTCAGATCTGAACACTTCTTCTTTTTTTACTGGTAAAGCTCAATCCTTCACATTGACCCTGTGTGCTGTGTATTTCTCTGGATGTTCCATACGAGCACAATGAAGCTCCATCCCTGGGTATGTAAATGCAGAACCTTGAACCATGAGGGTCAGGATCACAGTGTTACTCTGGCAGGAATGTGGCAGCAATTCAACTTGGCCATGGGGTTAAAATGTCACCCTCCGAAGGGGTGGAGCTAATTCCAGACAGAAGTCTAAAGTGTATTCCTCAACGGAGGGGCACAAAGGGCCACACACACATGCACATACTTACACACACACAAAATTAAGCATTTCAAAAAACCCTAATGAAAGTAACAGAACAAATCAATAAACTAATGAATAAACAAAACTCAGGCTTCATCACAAAATTGGCCTGAAAATGTCCTACACTTTAGTCATATAGAAGCACTCTTTGTGTGCTTATCAGTGATGACAAGCTAGACTAGAGACTAGACTAGAGAAAACCTGAGTTTTCTAGTTGCAAGTTTGTCTGTCAGAACCAGGGGGGGAGGAGTTTCCTAAGGTAAATGCTAAATGTACTCCCACAAGGGAAAGGGTCTCAGCTCTATTTAGGCAAAATCTCAAAGTCCATCATAGTTGAATTATGATAAGTAATTTATACCTTTTCAACATTTTAAAGATCATTCAAAGGTACATTATTTGTCAAACTGCTGGATTAGTCTAGTCTATCTTACTACACTGGCATCAGGGTCTTGTCCACTGCTGTTGCTTAAACCACTTTACATGTTGTATGGCAGAATTGCATGGCAAATTGCAAAGTGAACAACATGTGGTGTGACAATGCTGCTTCACACAGCTTTGGCTTGCCATGTGCAAGCATTCTGTACAGTTTCATGAAGGGACACTTAAGTGTGTGGACAACCCAAATTATAATATCCAAAAGAAAACAACTCCAGAAGTCACAGGATCTTAATGCAGTTAATAATTTCAAAATTAGCTTTTCATTTTACAGTGTCTTAACCTAGAGGCTCTCCCGCTCTTTGAGGATAAGCCTAAATAAAAAAAATTAGATACAAATTAAAAATAAACAGCAAAAATAGAGACTGTATTACGAGAGTTGTTGCTTCTTCTCTAAAGGGGACACTGTTGTTGGTTTGTTCAGCTCTTGTGTAAATAATCACCTTCCGATCCAAGACATAATTACATTGCACCTTGTCAGATGGCCTAATCCTCAGCCCCACAGCTGTGCTGGGGACTCCATCCTGCCTAAACATCCAGCCTTATATGGAGAGCACCATACCCTTAACATGAATCTGGTGCCAGGAAACAGTATTGCTCATGGGAGAGTGGATTAACTCTGAAAACACGCTAATCCTCCAAAATGAATATTTCTCTCTGCCATCCTCGCAAGATGGGTGGCTCGGGATAATACACAACCAGTGTGAGAAATTGTCTGAGCAGACATACATGCACGATAGTCAGCGCACAGCGCCGGCAAACAAGCTAATTCCATACAACGTTACCCAGAGCAAGTGAGCGGGCCGTCATCTTCAGAGAAGATAAGTGTTCCTCCCTGCCACATGGTTCCAATATAGCTTCCATTAAAATGTATTATTTTAACCTTCAGCAGGAGAGCTGAGTCCAACACCTTCTATGTCAGAAACATTATCTTTGCCATTTGTCACTTTGAATTTCCCTTAATTAGAGGTAAAAAGTGACAGGGTAAAACAAACACAAGCACTGCTTAACCATATCCAGCAGTGTTCTTTTTTGCCCTTGTCAAGTAATTTTATCAGTGGTGAAAATGACATGCACTAATAATAACAATAGAACAGAGAAATGTTTTTCTTTTGCATATTTCCCCACTCAGCATTACAATGATAAATTATTTCCATTATTTGTGTAAGAGAAAATCAGAGTGGCACCATATCTGTGAGACCCACAGTGGTTTTGCTCTCTAGCGTAACACAGTCAGGGCATTTAGGACTTTTGCAATTATCTCCCTCAGAAATCTTCACAAAATAACCCACAAGACTTTATCAGGCATCAGAACATTATAGACTGACACTAAACTAGAATCCCCCAAAGAATTTTCAGAGTGAAAAAAAGCTAAAGTGCAGTGCTATCTAATCTGAGCTTTGTAAATAGTTGATTTACTTTTATCAGGAAATGCCAACACTCGAAAAAGATAACCTTTGCTTTCAGCGCCCAAGTGTTAAACAATGATGTCATCACAGCATTTCTGATGCTTTTAACATGGCAGGTCAGCACCTCAGAGAAATTAGATATAGGCTATAGCATAAACAGTTGACCATTAACACATGTTGAATCACCACTAATAACGTGGCTGTTTAGGATCAGTGATTCCACACAGGTATTAAAAAACAATTGTATGATTAATTCCTCTGTAGTGTTGATCTATGGTCTTTATGACAATCATAGTGACAGCTAAAAAGAACCATACCAAATTTCTCAAAATCACATGAGTTCACATGAATGCCCCTTTGTTGCCCCTTTGAAAATGTTAATATGATCCATGCATGAGGTTACATCGCGAGTGGCTAACATACAATCCTAAACATGATATATGTATTGATAGAATATGGTATAGCTAGGTAAAGCCAGATTCATTCAAATGGAGAATTTCTTCCCTAAATCATTCCAGTACCAGAGGAAATGTAAAAGTAAATAAATAAATAACATAGACATTCTCTTTTTGTGTGCATGTCTTAAATTAGCCAATTCCACCATGGTTTCTGCCAATGAAAACATTTTCTCCATGTCGGGATTAAACAACGCCCACCCTTCTCTACTCACCCCCGCCCATCCCCTCCAAAAAAACACAGACGATTGCTTGTTCAAAAATAAAGCATCCCTAATGGGTTCTCTCGTGGAAATGAGTGACAGCTTCATAAAAAAGTATAAATCACTCCAAACAGTCATGTATGTTTGAAATATGGCGTCTCAGGGAGCAGTCTTACAGACCCGAGGACTGCGCCAGTTCTTATCACCCTCTAAGGCATGGTGTACATCATGAAAGCCAGATGGCCTGTCACACATCAGCCCTTTAACACAGAGACACACATCCCACAGTCTGCTTTTACTCTCTCTCTTTCTTTCTCTCTCTCTGTTCTCACTCTGTGTCTACCCCAAGCCACAAATTCAAGGGACATTAAAGAGGAATCCAAGGGAAAATAATGGAATTTCTATAAGGCCACGTCGTTCCAGAGGAGCAGCGGCTATTTCAAGAGGTGTGAGTGAGAAGAGCTGAGAAAGGTCTCGCTAGAAGACCAACCACTGACGTGTTTTCACAGTTGGGTTGTGTGTGTGAATCTAAAGGCTTTACATTATACATTACAAACCAAATCACACATATCCATATGGATCATCTGTCCTCTCTATTGGCAAGGCCATTTCCAGAACCTGAGACAGTCCAAGTGTTGATAGTGACGGTGAAAAAGTACCCACTGACTTAATGTAGTCATAATTATGAACTTGCTTGCTTGCATACACGCATACACGCATACATGCACTCACGCACACACACGCACACGCACACACACACACACACACAAACACAAGCTGCTTAACCATGACAGTCTGTATATAACCCTGCTCTCAGTGTGTTTCAGCAAACTGCACATTTGCATAAAATGATGTATGTTAGGGGGAAATCAGTTCATGTCTCCAGCTGTCATATTTCAAAATTTAAACCATTCCTGGGCAATTTCAGGCACGTGGCTAATGCATTAGCATTCTCATTACCTTCACCAAATCTGTAGTAAATCTCATATATATAGGAGAAAGAGGAAATGTATGCCTAGGATACTACATTTTCATTACCTCCCTCTACCCAAGTCTTTGGATTATTACATTGATGATAAAAATCATGTCCTCTGAAAATACTGTATTCTGTGTATACTCCTGCCATGTTCACAATCTAATTTGGAGCTAGGAGAGGCTGTCATCTTTAATCATGATGGAAGTTTGTACTGCCACATATACAACTAAATTACCACATATGAGGAGCAGCGGATGATGTGTGATACACAGAGAGAGATAAAACGCAAGCAAGTTCTGGAAGGGACACACACACAAACGCTCTTTCTCTCTCCTTCTCGCCATCTTTCAGTCTGTCACACATACACACATACACATACATGTACAGAGAGAGAGAGAGGGATAGAGATGGGAGAGAGACAAAAACAAATGTAAAACATTTACACAGACATTGTCCGAGGTATGTACATACGCACACACACAGATAGAGAGAGACAGAGAGAGAGAGAGAGAGAGAGGTTGAAAACACAGTAAACACTCAGGTGGACACATTTTTGACATAAATGGTCCATGCAAGCTCCCACCAGTGGCCTACACCTCCATAATGGTTCCTCTGGCGTGGAGGAGAGGTGGAGGAGAGCAAGATGCAACTACAGCACCACCATGCCCTTCTCAACATTATCTCAAATCATCAGCAATTTCTCCCCTCGTTCACTCCCTGATCACAATCTTGACCTGTTGTCCCTCTTCCACCCTCCCAAATACCACCCCCCCCCCCCACACCCCGAACACACACACACACGCACACCCACCCACACACACACACTCCAATCCCCCATTCCTCCAACCCCAACCCCATCTTCATCGCTGGCCCTAACATTTTTATTTCATAGCTGCGTGGCACAAGCGTTATCAGCTGGTGGGGAAGGCTAACGTGCTTGGAGTTATCTGACAGGCATCCATGGGAGTCTGCAGGCTTGCCGCAGTCACAGTTGGTTACACACAGATTCTCTGCATGAGGTGAAGCTTTGGAGATAATGGAATCCGCTCCTGAGTCAGGCTCAGAGGGCGGTGCTGATGGTGGGAGGCTGAGGGGGGAAATGGTCAAGCAATTATTCAAGGCTGTTATTTTGCCACATTGCAGGTGTGGTGCTATTGGTCACTTTCCATGCAGACAAAAAAAGCTTTTGAGGCAATAGTGGAGTTCTAAGCTCCAATTCTTAAACCATGACATTACCATAACTACATTATGGCATATTTTGGAACAGCTCCTACAGTTAATTAGTAGTTCAGTATATTAGCGTATAATTTCTGTCTACGAAAATTTACTGAACGGTGAGTCCCGGTGAGGGAGTCTCACTGTGCAAAGAATGGTCTGTTGACCACATTTACTAGGCTTTAAAAGTAATAATGTGGTTATTGTGCTCACACAATTGGACATCTGTGGGCAAGTGTTCTACTAGCCTCATGACATTTCAGAGAAATGCAAATTTGTGGTTGAAAGAAATAACCCATGACTGTCATCCCAACACAGCTGTAGTCTGTGGTATTTTGCTTTGCTTCCTGCTGCTCTTCAGCTGGTCTTTGACTTCATAATGACAGTAATAATTGGGTATTTGTTTGATATTATGTCTAAAACCTTGCACCACACAAACATCCTGTGTCTTGTACACATGAAACACATTATGGTTAGTTCTGAGTCAAAACACTTAATCATTGTACTGGTGATGTTTTTTTTCTTCTTTCTCAATCCAGAAGAAAAACGCATGGATCTTCTAGAAAATGCCTAAGGCAGCTTTTATCAGTGTTATCAGCTAATGCAAACACCTGCAGAGTGAAATGACTGGCAAATGAACTGTGGCACCTTCGCATTGCATCGGCATTGCATATGGTGGTCAATGTCAGAAAAAGGCTTTTTTTGTCAGATTGACAGGCTGCGCAACCTCCATTTCTGCTCCAAAAACTCATGTATGTGTGTGTGTGTATGTGTGTGTGTGTGTCACAGTCTGGAGCTGATAAAAATCCCATTTTGTCTCCCTATTAAACAGGCCAGTCTTTTGTTCAGCGCATTCTCATCATCTTGGAATGTGCAAATCCTCCTCTGCCTCCGTCTGGCCTTGGGAATGAGAAATGCTGGAGAAGTTGAAGCCCTGGGCACTGGGGCGCAATAATGCCTTTGATTTATATTGCTCTTATGTCAGCAGATTTATAGCTTGAATGCTGTTTGACCTCCTGTCATTGGCTATACATATTCAGTGGTCAAGAAAACAACACTTTTATTTTTATATTTAACACTTCTCCTGTTCTTTTATAGCCAATGACTTTGATAGCAATTAGCTCATAAAGATGATCCCATTATTTTAATTGAACAGTATATGCCACCATGATATTGCAAGGCACTAAAATTTATAGTGTGGTAGCTTCCTGCTTTATAACAGGGTGGTAGGAGTGTATGAACTGAGCATCTAATCAAGAGAAAACTAAGCATATTCTGGAATGTTAATGGCTCTCCTGTGGTATTCATCATATATCGTGTAGGCAGTCTGGATAACTTCAGAAACCTACAGGATCTAATATGACTGATGTTTGTTGAAAGAGGACTGACTTGGATAGAGAGTTTTGACTTATGGTTGTGGAGGTGGTGGCGGTGGTGGTGGTGGAGGGGGGGGGGGGTGGCAGGGGGCGTAAAAAGGCAAGGGAGAGACAGGATTACAAAGGGAGTACAAAGTCACAAACACAGATAACCATTCCAGACACTGACATGCGGTCAAATATAACGGTCCTTCATGTGATAGAGAGAATTCATCCAAATAAACAATGTGAGGTCTCAGCTAAAAACCGCCTGAGAGCTGTTTAGGTACAAAAACAACAAAGTTCGCCCCTTGAGTTTATTTCAGGCACCTTGGAGGCTGGCCTGAATAGGGCTGGCTGCAGTTCCAGTCACAAAACCCAAACAATGTACAAGGGAACAAAGCACTGCTGTCTGCACTGGGCTGTAAAGAGGAGGTGCTGTTTGTTTACACATAGAGAGTAGGTGACAGGAGGTCTGCAGTTGGCCAGGACAACATTGGCATGGCATAAAATCTGCAGGAGATCTGATCCAAAGAGTGAAGAGGGGTGTGGGGGAGCGCTGAAGTCATAATATGGGGCAGCCCTGAGGTGGGTTCAGTTAGCACACACAGATGGCGAGGGGAAATGACTAGCCCCCGGGTAAAAGCCTCACAATGTCAACAGGTACAGATCTCTTGCCAAGATCACTGCAGCAATTCACCTCACCTTGCATACAGACCACAGAGAATGGTGATAGAGATGTGGATCCTTTTTGCTTCCAATTGCAAAAGGGAGGGTGAGGGCATTCTTCTGCTTTCCTTTCTAAAAACATCCTGTCTAGGCATTTAAATTTAAAGTTACAGTAATATATGAACTAGGGTTAGGGTTAGGGTTAGGGTTAGGCTGGCTTATCACATTTGCTACATGTGTGTCTATCAGGATGTTTGCTTAGATATTTGTGTGTGTGTGTGTGTGTGTGTGTGTGTGTGTGTGTGTGTGTGTGTGTGTGTGTGTGTGTGAGCAACAGAGAGGGAGGAGATTTTTCCATATCAGGAAATAGCTGTCAAAGGAGAGGAGGGAAAGGCCTTGATATCAGGTGCCTGGCTGTTCCAGTCACTTGGCAATAACAATCAGTCATGTATGGCATCATGGCCTATTGGTGTTGGCTGACACACACACACACACCTTCCATTGATATGTAATTACAGTACTGTCTTCAAAGGCAGTGGAGGCTTTGACACACTTGATTTCTACAGTATAATGTATGTCCATGGAAGAAGGACTTTCTCTGATGTATGTCAGCAGTCACCAGAAAACTAAGAAAATAATTTTTATCTTATTTTCATTCAAATGTAAGTAGGCTAGGTTCTGTTAATTCTAATTTGTTAATTCTGACAGATAAACGTCAGATTTTCTGTCTATAATTTTGGTTGATTAATCCAATTCAATTAATTAATTACTGTAAAATAAATTGTTTAAATGACTAAAAAAAGTTTTTTTCACCACTGTCAGAATATATCAACTGTGTAAATGTTTAGCCTTTTTTTTGTTTTGCTAATGTACAATTCAAGGTTATTAAGTAAAGAGAAAATGGATGCTAATGAATATGCACTATAGAAACATGCCGAAGGTGTAGACTGGTTTGTGTTTTGTGTGTCGACTAAAAGCTAAAAGGCTCATTTGAATAAAATAAATAACAAATGAAAAAGTTGGGATGTTGTAATGCACAGTAGTAGTCAGATAGAAAAGTAGCCATATGTATATATTTTAATTGAGTATTTTTTGTCCCATATCCCAGAAATTACTAATATTTTTTCAGTTGCACAAGTCTGTTCATTCAGTATGATTTTATTGTTCATCCCCATTCCTTATTTCCTAAAGTGCTTTCATATCTGCTACATTACAGTGTGTATACTACATGTAATGGTGCTCAGACTGTAACTGGATTACAATTTCAAAAGACCATTCATTCCCAGCTCTCAACAGAATCTCATTGACTTTGATTATCTGCCTTTTTGGTCGAGAATGAAGCAAATTCAGTCTCTGTTCCTAGAATATGGGTGATAAGTGGTTCAATTCTTTCTGAAATGACAACTCAGATTGTTTTCTTTTTTTTTTTTTTAAAGCCAGTAACACCACAAGGCTTTGTGCACTGCTTGCTCTTTGATTTCATGGTGCCCTTGACTATTAAAACATGAGAAACACTTCAGGAAACAATGCTCCATTTGTCAAAAGATGAGAGCATTGTGTAGCTTACTGAAAGAAACCTTTCAGTTAAAGGGAGCGAGCATTCCATTCTGTTCCATTCCATCTTAACCTCAGATCTTCCAAGAGAACCTCAGATTCCAACATATGAGTGGTGTAAATCCTCTGCTTTTCTCCAAGCATATCCACCTTTTTTCATTCTCCTAGATTAGAAATAGCACTCAAACAGCGGTGATTTTCACAGTTGCATTTCAAAATCATGTTCAACGTCTGCAAATGATCTGGGTAATCGCTGTAAGAGGTGAATTTGAAACATTCACTGCAGACGAGACATTACCATCAAAGTTATCCATCTGTCTGTTTGACCTAATGATGTTTTTGATGATCAACCATGTGGACATGTGCACAGCACAGCACTGGCTAGGGAAACTGACAGCTGACATCACTCCAGGCAGCCAAGTGATGCTCCCTGGAAAGGCAGCTCCCTGTTCAGTTCCCAATGACGTCCATGTGCCCCCAACAAATGTATGTATCCTAACATATATGTATGCATGTTTGTGTGTGTGTGTGTGTGTGTGTGTGTGTGTGTGTGTGTGTGTGTGTGTGCGTGTGTGTGTGTTTATTTGTGTATTTGTGTGACTAACAGAGCGAGAAAAAGAGAGAGAGAGAGATTGTTTCTGCCCTTGACTTGACCATTAGCACAAGGCAGTAATTTCCTCTGACATCTGTCATTACCTAACTTGAAAACATTCTCATTGTGTGTTTGCTCTGGCTGACTGCATATAAGGCTAAGCATTTTTTGTCTTTGTTTTTAACCTTCATACAACATACTCCCATCACCTTTTGTGGTGATTTAACTACCCATTAAACAATTACCAATGAAATTGGATTCAACTGCACAAGACTGTCCACAGTGTGCACCAAAGAGATCAGCAAAGCCCTTCCTTTTGAGACCAGACCACACAATTTCATTAAATGTGATAAAAAGATTAATCACCACACCGAGTGTTAAACACTTCAGTCCCAGCCTAAAGGAATAGGTGAAGTGGCACTTCACAATGGGGAAAAATGTTTTGTGCCATGAACCAATTAGGAGCCCATCAGCTCCATCACAAATAATTAGGCTGTGGTGGGAAAGGAGCCTTTGGGACTCTTCAGGTCCATTTAAAGAGTGTTGGAGACCAGACTTTAAAATGGAACTCTTTAAGGGTGGTGGTCTGTGGGGGAGGGTTGGGACAAAGGTTTGTCTTTGTATGAAACAGTGAGAGTTTTGAAAGCTGTGTACAAATTCATGTGGTTTGTGCACTGCATCATGTAGACTAAATTGTGTATAGCATGTGGAATGTGATGTTTTATTTAGAATAGTTCTGCCCTAACCCAAACAGCAAACCTCAACAGACAGTTTAATTAACTCCACAAACATCCATTGCATATTTCGAATGAAATGACACCCTAAACGTCAGATGCAGTAAAACATAAGTCACATGCAATCTGAGATGATGAATAGAAGGGAGGCTGAGTTTTCCCTACAGTGCCAGAGACTATCATATGAAAAATTACAAGGGTAATATTGAGCTCATCAGTCATAATATATCAGCAAAAGCCTTTTCATGGACTGCACATTGCATTCTTCTTCATCATTATTCTCACTCAAAACAAAGACACACAAATTTCATAGGTAGACTTTCACACAGGCATGTGTATGTAAATGTATGGAATCAGTATATATACAGAATATATCATAAAACATTTTCAGTCAGTACATAGTGTAAATACACTTTTATTTTGAAATCATCCCATAGTTTAGTAACTTTCTTTCTTTCTGAAAATAACTTAGCGTATGGATGCCATGAAGTCATGAGAGTTTATGAGTAATGTATGGATTATTCACTCACTCATCAAGGAAAGTGTTACCCCTCATCATACATAGGTAACTCTGCAGGCACTTAATAGCATAAGGTATGCTTCTGTGCTAAATCTTAATTTAAGATTATTTCAGATGCACGTTAAGCACCTTATGCAGGAAGGATGAATTAAATTAGTCATCAGGCTACTTCATTAGCAGCTTTAGGGGTAACTCAATACAATTCTCACTTTATTTAAACATGACATCACACATGATGTTTACCAGCTTGTGATACATGCAATGTTTTTGTCAGCAGTTTGATCAGATTGCAAACAGCATCCTTTTCGCAGCATCTAGTGCAGTAGTTACAGCCCAACAATGGCTTGTCAACAGAAACGATATGGTTATGAATGATGAACACCTTGGCTTGCCTCAGTAGCTTATCTCATCAAATCACATTTTACAGGTTTGCTTTTGGTTATTTATGTTCAAATCACATTTTACAGGTTTGCTTTTGGTTATTTATGTTCTGTATCCATTATATTGATCTTATTTTGAGATGTAAATTTTCCAGAACACATTTTATCACCCATTTGTTGGCCATTTCTCCCTTAGCTTTTTGTCAGGATGGTGTACCCACAATGTCCAAAGCATACTTACTTACCACCATGCTAGACTACAATGTAACACAATGGGGATCTGAGCTGAGATAATAACTGATGTGTGTCTGTGCATCTGCATTCTAGCATTGTATCCAGCTGAATAAAACATGTGATATATGTGTACTTCCAATGAGAAATATATATTGCAGAAATATACTCATTTTCAGTACCAAGATATGTCTGTTTTTCCAACTTTGATTAAGAGGTGATATGCCTTTGCATATCATACAAAATGCTCTGTGGAACCCACAGCAATTGATGACTTAAAAGTCTCAACTAAAACATCTACTGTTGCAAATATTTGGCCTTTGTTTAACCATATACATGAATGTTTTTTTATGGGGTGTCGCTGAGGAATTCAAGAGTCATTGCTTTGTGATGCTACCATGCTGTCAAGAATGTGCAACCTTCCTCTGTTTGGCATTTTACACAATATGTCCTACTGTCAGTGGGTGAGCCAGGCGGATAACCCCTAAATGAGAAGTTTATGAGCTGAATTGCGCCCACTCCTTCCCCGCGGCTGATAGCCAGTGCACATCTGACTAATGCCAGTCACCCCGCATCTCATCTCTGGACCTGCTGAGTGTTGGCCAGGGTGCCCGAAGAGACACAGAGGTGCCGGCGTGCCAAGCGGTGCCAAAATGATACTAGTGAACAGGCCCCTTTTAGCCCAGCCACTGTCACAGCTAATTCGGCCACAGGCAACATCATGAAACAATTAAGCAGATGTTCTCATGAGCTGTCTTGGCCAACCCCATGGAACAGTTTGCATGGCAGAAGGGGTTATCTTCCTGTCTGTAATAGCTAGACCAGTGTAAAGGGACTGTCCAGAGTCAATTACACTTCAACACTGTGAAGCACTGATTGGGTACAGTATACTCCCAGCTGCTCTGGCAAATCTAAGAATGAAATAAATTAGTTATTATTTATTATTTAGTTATTATGTGTTCATCTCACTTTACTTGGAGCATACATTGAACACTTGTAACTCTTCATTATTCAGCATGAGGAATTGGGCATATAAAAGGACAAATAACAAATTGAAGCTTTATAATGCTCTGCACTTCAAGGGGTAAAGTCTTAAGATAGCATTATAATGCATTATAAGTATGGTCATTAGAATGTATAAACACTAATGACATTAGTTATAAGGCTATATGAATGTGTTTATAATGCTTTATGAATACTGGGTTCATAGAAAGTGTTACTGACCTCTTTATGTTGTGAGAGCTAGCACAGTCAGACCTGATATGTTACCATCAGGGGAGTTACTTTGTTCATTTCCGATCAATCCAACACGGCAGCTATTCTGGCAAATGTTTGCCAACAGTTTTCAGTTTTTCATCTGCCTTGAGTATTCCGTGAAGGTTTACTGGCAAATAGCTACCAAATAAATAGTTCTAGATGAACATGTGGGGAGCTAGATGAAGGGTTTCCACTGAGATGGAATATTTTCACACAAACCTTAAGTAAGACGTTTGCCTCTGCTCAAAGATCTCTAACTCTATACAAAACCAGGCAACTCTAAACAGCACTTACTTGCTTCTAGTTTATGGAAAAGCTTCTCTCATGTTCAAGATGTCAAGAGGTTTCTGTGAAAGATATAAATCACCTGCCTGTCTACAGTTTAAGCCTTTGATCTACAATTCATATGAACTTGGAATAATCATATATGTAAATATTAAGAGTTCAGGTGAAAAACCCTCCAAGTCCGTTATTAGAAATATGCAAAAGTTTTAATGTTTTAATAGTAATTTCAAAGTAATCTCTGCAATTTAAATATTATTATCAACCTGATGGTCACTCTGTCAGAGCTCCAGCCTTCCTCTGTGGAGAGAGGAGAACCTTTCAGAAGGACAACCATCTCTGCAGCAATCCACCAAACAGGCCAGACAGAAGCCACTCCTTAGTAAAAGGCACATGGCAGCCCACCTGGAGTTTGCCAAAAGGCACCTGAAGGACTCTCAGACCATGAGAAACAAAATCCTCTGGTCTGATGAGACAAAGATTGAACTCTTTGGCGTGAAAGGCAGGCGTCATGTTTGGAGGAAACCAGGCACCTCTCATCACCAGGATAATACCATCCCTACAGTGAAGCATGGTGGTGGCAGCATCATGCTGTGGGGATGTTTTTCAGCGGCAAGAACTGGGAGACTAGTCAGGATAGAGGTGAAGATGAATGCAGCAATGTACAGAGACATCCTGGATGAAAACCTGTTCCAGAGCGATCTTGACCTCAGACTGGGGCGACGGTTCATCTTTCAGCAGGACAACAACCCTAAGCACACAGCCAAGATATCAAAGGAGTGGCTTCAGGAGAACTCTGTGAATGTCCTTGAGTGGCCCAGCCAGAGCCCAGACTTGAATCCGATTGAACATCTCTGGAGAGATCTGAAAATGGCTGTGCACCGACGCTACCCATCCAACTTGATGGAGCTTGAGAGGTGCTGCAAAGAGGAATGAGCAAAACTGCCCAAAGATAGGTGTGCCAAGCCTGTGGCATCATATTCAAAAAGACTTGAGGCTGTAATTGCTGCCAAAGGTGCATCAACAAAGTATTGAGTGAATACTTATGTACATGCGGTTTCTTAGTTTAATAATAATTTTAATAAATTTGCAAAAATCTCGAAAAAACTTTTTTCACGTTATTATGGGGTGTTGTGTGTAGAATTGTGAGGAAAAAAATTAATTGAATTTGGAATAAGGCTGTAACATAACAAAAAAGAGTGAAGCGCTGTGAATGCTTTCTGGATGCACTGTAAATATATTTCTGTAAATTCATCACAAATTGACTTAGAGGGCTGAAGTCTTCATATCTATTAAGACCTGAGATTGCTCCTATCTTAACTGGGACTGCAGTGAGGCCTGAACTGTTCTCTCCTCTAACCATAAAGAACTTAATGCTACCAACAGAGAAGCCTCTCAGATATTATGAACAGACTGACTTCCCCTTGCTCACATCAACACTGTAAGGTAAGCTTGCACAATGAAGGTGCTGAGGCCTTTAACAGTGTTGTTAAAGGGTTAGCAAGGAAATCCCAAACAGATTTATAGCAGATTTAATTCAGTTGATAGTCTTCAAGGCTTTAGATTACACCCTGTGTTGTACTGGGGAGGGAGATGATGAAAACGATGTAACAGAAAGTATCAAGGACAGACTTTGTATGCAATGTTTGTACAATTACAAAGTAAGTACCAGACATGTACTTTGTGTTTGTACCAACACAAAAACACAAGGAATGCACCTGACAAACCAGTCTGAGGATGACCCGATAAAGCAGAGAATGCAGAGTATTTATTTTGTTGTTGTTGTTTTGAATGACTGGTGCTTACTTTGTAATTATACTTTTTGTTAAGGCAACTCAATAGGCACTGCAATATAGATCAAATCTGATCTATATAACAAATATTCATGTACATGTAAATGCTGTTTGTTTCTGACAAAATGGAAAATCTTTGATATAATATTTTCTATTAAAAGATCACTCTGTAGAGGTAGGTTTGAACACTGATTTAATAAAAAAACAGAGAATTGCTGTGAAGTGTAATTTGATGTATTGCTAATTTCTGTGGGCATAAGAAGAAATGTTCTCTTGATTACACTCTGATTATGCTTTCAGATTAGTAAAGAGCTTACTTAAATAGCTCTTTGTGTAAATGATTGCGTGATTGGACTGGATTGCCTGCTGTTCGCAGACATTAGTCTGATTCATTTTCTTTGAGTCAAAATAGTGACTCAAATAAGCCAATCTATTCCAAATAGTAAGTATAAGGGATAAAATATACAGTATATTATTAAAAAAAACAGCAGTAGCCTACACGATTAAGTCTCAGAGTAATAATAATAATAATAATAAACTTACTGGTTTGAAATTGGTTCAGTTCACTGTTCCCATGAATGAGAGTCTTTGTTAAATGCATTCCAAGGATCTGTGTGTCAAGCAGGCATAATTAACCTTATGGTGGCAGACCGTGCTTTCCTACTCCACAACCCCTTTGATCAATACATTCTCAGGCCTATCTATGTTGACAGGTCTGTTGGAAAGCGGTCATTACACACTCTGGACCAGTGGAGAATCTGTACCAATTTTAGTCATGTATTCCTATATGCACATTTTTTTTTTCCTTGGGAAGTAAAGTTAGTTTCTGGGAAACTATAGGAGGGATTTCGGCAGACAACAGACAAAGCACCCTTGGTTATGCTTCAGATCATGTAGTAATTGTACGCTGTTGATCATCTGGAACTTGCTGGTTTCCTCTGGGTCAATAGTGTACAAGCTTTTTTTATGTGATGTTTATGAAAGTGAAGACATGGAAAATTCTTAGTCATTCTCCCTTTGAGCAAAACAGGGTTTTAAAGTACTGTCAAAGCCAAGCAGCCATATGATTATCAACTGGCTAGATACAAGTGCAAAAAGTAATTTTGGATTTTGATCCACCATAAAATCAAACCACAGAGCCCAATTAAAAGGCAAATTCCTCTAGCCCTCTTTTTTCGCTGGCTTGAGAGGCTTTCTGAGTTTGCTTTAAGAGAGTGTGCTTTCCAAAAGAAGCAGTGACGTTCTTTAGCAGTTGCTGGGGCTGGGTGCTTGTCAGAGAAACACAGAGCTTCTGTTTTATTCTGTTATTTTTAGTGAGGGGTTCAGCATAATTTCAATTAGTCACACACATGTGCTCTTACCAATGTGATGCATTTGCTGAAATGGAATCACATTTCTATTAATTTCAATTATTTCAAAGAACCCAAATTAATGTCTTGTGAGATGTGGCCATGGCTAAGAAAAGACAAGTGTACCATGAAATTAATTGGAGTGTCCTAATTTAAGATATTCATCTATTTATTTATTTTTTCTACATGGCTTGATATTGTGCAAATTGTTAGTTAGACAATTATGTTATGTCCCATCACACGTGAACAGGTGGACATATGGGATATAGCCCCCAGACATTGGAACCCTCCACATGTGGTAACAGATCGGTAATTAGACAGTAGCTTTGTGGTAATAGCTTGGTAAAATTATGGTAAAAACTCACATTACGTTACTGAATAATAACTAAATGATTGCCAAATAATTTGGGAGTAATAAACCAATAACAAAATGGCAATAATAAGGAATTACTTTGTTGTTATGGTGAAATTTGATGGTAAGACTTAAAATGAAGTAATGAAATGGTACGATCCTGTATTAATTTGCAGTAATTACCCAGTAACTACAAATGTACTTTTATAGCCATTACAGGGAATCAGGGCTGTAAAATACAGTATTGTCGTTTACCATTTAATTACAGTGTAATAGCGACTTCCTAAAATACATCAAATAATATTGGATCTTGAATCGGATCAGTTAACTATGATAAGATATTATGATAAGACATGAAACATAAAGAAAACATGTAGAAGTTGACCTACTCTCTTATTATTGATCTGTAAAGTAATGTTAACACCGACATCACCTCTTTCTAGAGACAACAGAAAACACCCCCACCCTATCTTCAAAATACCCCCTGTAAACTGTGTTGTCATCCTACCTCCACACACACACACACACACACACACACACACACACACACACATACACACACACCACAAGATTGTCTGTCATGTTGTCACTGCTATCTTGTCAATTATGTTGAGTAGGCCTGGTCACTCTTACTTATTGTTACTTGTGCCATTGTACTCACATTCACATTTTTGTTTCTATGGTTATCTGTCATGCTGTCAATGCTGTTCTTGTCAATTATGTGATATACTCACTGTTAGTGGTATATCAGGTTAGTGACTGAAATGTGTTCATGCAGGCAGTAACTAACCTCTGTTTACTCGCAACTCCACACACTGGCTCTGACAAAGTGTGAAGCAGTATGTTTCCAACCTTCTGTTACATTCAAACGTCACCATTCAAGCTGCCACCGCTTTGTCAGTTACGATTTAAATCTATTTTTGTCAGAGCTGTTCAGTAGAAGACATTGTTTATCCATGCTGGTATTGTGGCAAGATTTCTGTAAATTATGTCATTATACTTAAAGGCTAAACACTAGGATATCATCTGAGAAACTTCTGATTATTCTTTTAGTCATGACTAGCCTATATTTTTAAAGTCTGCAACAGCAAAAACAAAACAACCAGACATCAGGTTGCCATCTAGGTAGCCCATAAATCTAGATGTACACTAGCAGTAGCAAATAGTTCTGCTCAGCCAGTACACCAAGGCACAAGCCATAGGGCTTAAGTAGCTGTTCAATTCAAGTTTTGGCACTTTCCAGCTCCTGTCCTGTATGTACCTGTATGTTTCTAACTATCATAACTATCTCTGTAACTATCTGTATCTGTAACTATCTCTATAGCACATCTGTATATTGCACATCTGTATATACTTCTGTACATCTGTATATACTTAACACGTAATACATCTGTACATAACTATCTCTATAGCACATCTGTATATTGCCCTCATTATCTCTTCACCTTACATGTATATTGCTCTTGCCTTATTATTATTACTACTCTTATCTGAATATAATTTGCTCTTTAACTGTACATATTGCATATACTGTATATATTGCACTTGCTGCTCTTTGCACTTCTGATTAGATGCCAAACTGCATTTCGTTACCTGTATTTATACATGAGTAATGACAATAAAGTTGAATCTAATCTAATCTAATGTTTCACATAACTGAAGGAGTCAGTCAAGCTGATTCGCACTGTCATGTCATATAATATGACATATTTTTCTTTAATGACGTACATGCAGTTTATAAACCTTGTACTGCTATCATTTTGAAATAATGAATGCTGTGTTATTAAAAGCAGTCAGAGATTGACGTGTTGATTCTCATTGATACACTTAGCAAATTATTTGCCTCTGCTCTTAAGAGTTCCAGCGGAAAATGTCTCAGGCATTAAATGTTTCTTTGTTTTTGCTGAAGCAAAACTTGTGTATTGTATGGTGTTACAACATTAAAAGTTTCATCAGCAACATTTAGTATGTCACTCAACTGATCATTGATCACTGAATGACATACTATATATTTCACATACTATATATATCACTCAATAGGACGCAATTCAAGTGGATATATCTCTATTTAATGGTTGAGAAGAGTAGTGTAGTTAGTGATTACATCTGCAAGTGATCATTTTGGACAGCAGTGAGTGTACTGTAGCATAACAATTTATGTCTTTATGTTGGAGTAGGCGGTGTCCATGGTCTTTCATTCCTCTATTGTAATTACAGCCTTGTATTAGTGTACAAAGAAAGAACAGGGTATGACTCCACATGGGCTAATCTATCAGAGCATTAATGTAAATAAACAGTGTGAATCCCCCATTTGGTAGGCCATGTGTGAATGTTTGTGTTCCTCATCATTTCTCTGCATTTTATTGTTCATCTGAGAGAAATTAACATAATATTCCAAAAGGTCCCCTTATAAATCTGAATGTTTTAAAATATATTTACACTTTCCAGCAGATAAAGGCAGGCACTGCCAGTTTGATCATTTAATTCTAGCATAATGTTAAGCCTTTGAAATGGCACTGAGTATAAAAAAATATATGTAAATATAAATATTAGCATCAAAGACTGTGTCCTACTTTCTAAAAACATGTAATTATACATTTTACTTTTAGTCATATTGAAGCATGTTTCTTTGTTGTAAGTCCATGTTTGTATTCTCTTTGTAGCGTTATATCTCTGGCAGCATGCTGGACAGCTTTTATCAATCGAACTTGCATTAGTTTAAAAGGCACTCTAAAAAAGGCACTCAGTAAGAAATGACTGAGCATGTTTACTGAAATACCTTACAAAAAATTCTTCTCGGGAATCAAGTGATATAGAGCATGTCTTCTTCTGAATTAAGTATTTTTACCATATGGAATCCTTCTCTTTAGCTCAGAAATCTTAACAGTCAGAACAACCAACACACAGAGAGACTAGAGACAAGCTAGGGGATTGGGTGGGTCTTATGATTCCCCTTCTCATAGAGCATTTCTCCCCTTAGAACTCTAGTGAAGTCTTCATCCTCTGTTTGAAACATTAAAAGCATCAGAAATACTATAACAGGTCAAACACACCATTCCTCTTAAAAATATCCTATACATTGCAGGTACCTGTACAGCAACCTATACGTATGTTCTGCAGTCACCTTGTGTGCATTCTGCTTCACCCATTGAGTTGCTGCATGGTAAGAGAAGCTAATGGGAGCATGTAAGACTAACAGGGTAAAACTACTCAGTGAATAGTGGAGTGGAATGCAGCTTTATAGGTCACCAGGCTGACAACCAGCCTTTAGCCTCAGTGCTTCAATGCAAAGCAAGCTGACTGTTGTGCATTTCTCTGTTTTTTTAGTCCAGATGCTTCTCATGAATATTTGAAGAAAAAAAAGACAGTCATAAGCAATATATAAAGCCTCAAATAATAATTCAGCTGTCATATGGTCCAATGTCCAACTCCAGCCTGTTCAGTGTTCACACACTGAAAGATGAAGAGGAAATTATTTTGTGTCATATCATTCAAAGTAATAATACTCAAAAGAAAACTTTTATAATTTTGAAATTCTGGAAACTATATATTTGGCATAGCAAAAATCACCCATGACTACCACTGAACTAATGAAGTACTGCACATTACTTTGAGTTGTAGTATTATTTGACACTATTAGTTTCTATGGAATGATGGCTTCCTCGACCTCCAAGCATGTTGTATGGATGAAAGCTCAGACAGCTGTGTCTTGTGTCGTGGGCTCTGCCTGAGAGGGCACAGGCATAAAACAGTTTCCTGTAGAGCTTCGCCATGGCTCTGCTCCTCCCTATGGATTTTTTGGCCAGGAAATGTATATGTTCGGAGCCCCTTTATCTGATGTTTTGTCACCGTAAATACCAAGGACACAGAGCAGACGCACCTCATTGAAAAGCTGGGGGATCTGAGCAATCTAAACAAGGTTGCACCCTCCTGGCTCCATGAAACATGCTGGCGCTCAATGACCAGGCTCACCACAAATCACAGTAATCCACTTTTTACTGCAGATAGCCGCTTAAAAGCAAATGGCACTTTTGACATTTGAAAAAAAAAAAGACACACATGGACAGAGCTCAAATACGGTACAAGTTATGCCTTTCATTTGTCATAGAGTACGAGCACTTTAAATAAAGTCGTTCCTAGCAATCATCTGCTGATTCCATAATCGCTGTCATTTTTCTGTGCTCATTTACCAAACTAAATTGTCTGTTTACTTACTGCACACCACTGGATAAAATCAAAACAGTATGTTTAGTAATGATGCCTTTGTTGACAACAATGAAAGAATAACAAAATGATCACATGGCTAAATAAGATGTTTCATATAATGAGCTCATTAAAATCTCAATACTAAAGACAACTAGTGAAACACCATTTTGTTAGGCACTCCATTTCATCATGGATTGCATAAAAATGGTCACATGGAAAAATCTGTCCTACATCAGGCTGAAACCATCAAACCTTCTCTTAGTTATAAAATGGTCACAATAAAGGGCAATACAGTGGCAAATACAATAGCATTAGGCATTCTAAAAGTCATATACAGTAAAATTTATTCATTTTAGATAGATGTATTCACTGAGATTTCACACTTCCTGTTTTCAGAATTGCTGTTCAAAGCCACTAACATCAGAAAAGCTAATAATATCTCAATATATTTTCTTATTATATTATTTTATGACAAACAAATAGCACAACAAATAGCCTGAAACTTCACTGGGTTAAAAGTATTAAAATTAAAACACATAAAACACATAAAACACAGAGAAACCTGTTATTCATATTCCTCCTCGGACAGACAAACAGGATGTCATGCGAATGACCAGCATCCCCCAGAGGAAGTGCTGACTTGTGACATGTGTGCTGGCCGCCCTAACCTTGGGGACTCGGCCCTGCTCTCCAAAACAAAGGTACTCGCTGATGGATTTAATAGGTGACACCTGGCTGGTGTTCATCGGACAGTTGCTGAGGGGAGACTCAGACTGCCACTGTGACACACTTCCTGCTCAGCGGCTCACGGGAACAAGGCTGCATCCTGACCCAGACCCCCACATCTGCCTGGTTTCCATGGCAGCAGGAGAGGTGACATTAACAAACAAACACAATTAAAACCAAAGATTCTAGAGTGTTGCCCACAAGATAGCTCACTGACGTCACTGAAAATACGTTAATTATAAGAAAACACAGAAGTACGGTACTATGGACACAATTTCAGTAAGCTAAATATTGTCACAGAGGCTTTCTACAGTAGAAATCCTACGGCATCTATCTTGAAATTTTTATATTATTTATTCTTGCAAAGTATATTTTCAAGTTACAAGAACCCAGTCAGATTATTATGAACATTTAGAACACATCTAGACCACACTTGAATTCACAATTGCTTCACATGATTATTCTGAGGGTCAAGTGTGTCGTTTTCGAAAAGTGATAGGGACATCAAAAATAAATGTAGTCAGTCAGACTTTGCTATCCCCCCTACAATTCAAGCGAAACTGTAGTGAAATATAAAATTTGAGACTTATTGTTTCATTGCACACTTGTGTAAAATGAGGCATGTACAGTTTGATTGCTGATGTGATGCACACAGCCTCCTTTTGGACCCTTTAAAAACTGTCCCGACCACTTTTTCTGATATAACTGCACATGCATTTTAAATTGTCATGCTGTGGGCGCATATTGGTTTTGAATTCACATCAGTTCTCCTTGGTTCAATTACTCAGAGAGTTTTTGTCACACAAATACCATTTACATATCTAAAAATACCATTTACATACTACTTGACCTACTGACTTAACAGTTCGCTAGAAAATGAACATTAAATTCACATATGTTTACATGTATTGTGGATGGAGCAATAATGAAGGCGCCTTGTACTGTCTCCAACATCAGGCTGACATTATGTGATTGCACATCAAAATAATGCAAATTCAATGACTGAAATGTTGGGCAAAGAATGACCTGTGCTAATTACTCCTGCACATTAGCAAGCACAAGTCACATAGGATATTTTTTTCCGAGAGAGATTTCAGAGAGGTCTTTAGTGAAAAATAAATATCACTGAATACAATTTAGCAAAGTGCAGACCATCCAGTCCCACCAAGTACAGCAAGTTATGTATGGGTGTGTAGCCTGCACCCCCATATGGAAAATTCCTTAAAGGTGCCCTGCCATACATCTACGGAGTGTTTTAAATTCCCCGTAGTAGGTCCCCCTACTGTCCTTACCATAAACTACGCCCCTTGGCGAGGGTAAATGACACGTATCTACCATACTTTATTATAGCAGGGAGGACTGAGGCGGAGTGAGAGGTGCCTGAACTAATAAAAGATCTCCATTTTTATATGCTGACTTTATTTTATTAAAACCGCTGTTATCAAATATTGGTGAAAACAAATATGAGTAATAAATCGTTAATGTTGCTCTGAAAAGCAAATAAAATGTCAATGGTTTCATAATGTAAGGCTGCGGAGAATGCCAAAAACATGCCGCTACAAAAACTCAAAAAATAACAAATGTGATGTCAGTCATGCTTTGTGTATACTGGTATAATGAAACGGATGCACACCCGGAATTTTGCACATAGGAGGAGGGGACAGGAGAAGCTGGCTCACTCATTAGCATCCTTGCCAGCTGAAGATGTTAGTCAACAGTGAAGGTGACTAAGAACTAAATGTGGACAACTAGTTTCCCTTTCACCTAGTCAGTTAACAACGGAAAGTTTGCATTAATTAGGATCTGCTTGCTGCCATGCATACGTCCAGACCATTTCAGCTACAACCATCAGCTAACTTTAGCTACAGCCATCATTATGCTAACTCACCACTACCCTCATTTCAGACATTTGAGCCAGGCAACAGCAAGTACATCTTGCTGCAGCTCACGGGAAGGCAAGACTTGACATCAAGGCCCACCTACATCTTGTGTGTGCTTAAGTCGCTCCCCATCACATCCATAGACAGTTTGGCTGTGTAGCTGTATGTGGCTTGCCCCATGCCTAATGTGTTTTCTTTTCTTTTACTGCATTTCCATTTTCATCAGCAATAAACTAGCTAAATTAGGGTCGGCTGTTGCGTCCATTCTTTCACACAAAACAATGCAGAGGAGATGTAAGTAGGCGAGACATCTCTGTTACACATTATGTTTCGTCAATGCAAGTATTAAATGATATATTAATTAGAATTGCTGTTGAGAACTAGGCCGCTCTGGTGCACTAATGGATATATGACATAAGCAAATCCAAAATGGCTGACCTGGATGTGGGCGGGGCCCATCTATGCTTGAATTTCCCATTTTCTTGAGTGCTTGTAATTTCATTCTTCATGAAATAGCCAGTTATAGCTTGTTTGCCTTAATGTTTGTGGTGTCGCATGAAACTTTACATTAAAGTTAGCAGGCAAGGAAAGCAGTCATCCAACTGTCTCAATAGGCTATGTAGCCTACTAGCTGATCATGTGACAGTCAAGCAGGTTGTCGGGTAAAATATTGCATTGAGATTTCAACATTAGGTTGAAATTGCTGCCAAAAGTGGAGCTCTCATAAGTGAGGTCAATCGACAAAAGTTGGTTTGACAAGTGTAATTGGGATGAAACTTGTGTTATATTTAAATGGAATAATGACCAACAGATTTCTTATTACATGAGGTTCAGGATATTTCTTGGACAGATGGACACATTTAAGGGGGTGGCATATGCTGTAAGCCTTATGTTTTTGCCTGATTTGGATTTTAAAACAACTCTGAGGTCCTTTTGCATTAATTTAATGTATATGATCCCAAAGCAAGACAGTCTGAAAAGTTATGGCCACATGGAAATTAGGCTATAATAATGGTGTCAAGCATGATTTTTTACCCATGTGTTAATGTAGGCTAATAGATCCTATCTTATCAGAATGGTGACTGTTCTGGCTCAGGGTGAACTTCATGTACATTGTCTCACTGATCTATCTTACTCCACTCTGCAATCTTTGATCAAGACCCATCAAAAGGCAAATAGGTCCATGTTCATATCATGGGCACAAGCTAAGTAGTTGCCATCTTGGCCCCGCCCCCCATTGCAAAAATATAAAGAGACATTCTTCTTCTACTGTCATATAAGGAGAAAGTAGTTCAAAAGACAAAACAAAGCTTTTGATCAGGTCATAAGACCATATTGCTGGGGACAACTGTAGTCTAAATGAGTCTCTCTCTCAGATGACTGTTTCATGTCTGTGTGGCCTTGAGGTTAGAGGTCGGGAGGGGTCATTCTGTCTGGATTACTTCAAAAGCCCTCCGCCATCCTGTAGCGACAGCGGGCCATCAGTACAGACACCCATACTCACTCATAGGCTACTTTATATAAAGCATTCTGTTAAAAGAGCTCTTTTATTCTCGATGGAGAGCAGTGATTAAAATCAGGAATAACACACAAGCTACAATTTTATGCTAAAGAGATAAAAAGAGAGTGTGATATGTTCAGTGTGGCTAAGGTAGTCTGTACAACTGAGACTTTATAATCTAGGGCTACTGGGAAGACATTACCCAGATAGCAAGAGGTTGGCAGTCAACTGGCAGCTCGTCAGGGGCAGACCTAACAGTCTGCTGGTGTTTCACTCGGTTTTAAGGCAGTCCACTAGTGTGCTGCTTACAAGCACTCTGCTATTTCTTCACTTGTTGTCCAAACACCTCTGAAATGCATTTAGTTATTTAGTTTATTTTTTGCGATTTCTTTGGGGTCATTCAGACTGACATGCCTTTTTTTACCATTTCAAATTTTGTTGCATACATCCCAAGTCTCCGGGATATCTCCTGTATTTATATAGTGGCTCCGAGTTATACAAAATCTCCCGTAAGTCACCTGATTGCGCAATTTCACTTGCGAGTGAGAGAAGCAGTCAGAAAAAGTGGCAGAGGCAGCACGAATGAGTGACGGTGAGACGGGGGATCAAGGGAAAGAGAGAGTGTGTGAGCATTAGTCCGTGTAATATTTTTGCAAACAGGTGACCTCTGTACCTCTCATCAAATAATTTTATCATTAAAATGAAAGCTTCTCGATGAATGAAAAAAAATTGCATTTCTCCCTCAAGTAGATCTAAAGTGTGCTCGTGCATTGTAGGCCCATGTGCAACAGCATATTTCTGTGCTTTGTAGAAATGTGGTAGAAATATATACAACACCATATTTACACTGTGTTTGTAAAAACAGCTGATAAGAGTTCAGTCCATTCAGTCCATTTTTATTTATAAGCTATTTTAACTGCCCAACTCCTGGGGCTAAGACTTTAATTGTTCCTAGAAATAAGTTTTCTTCTTCCAGTCATTTTGTTTTTCATAGGCAAAACAGTTGTTTGGAGTTCTTTTGAAGTTGGCTGTAAATAGCAGGGACCTGCAATTTATACCACAACCTGCCATTTACACCACAAATTTATACCTTATTCATGGCTACTTCAGTCTCTATGACAAATTCCTTATTAATAGACCAACTTAACAGCCTCTGGCAGAAATCACATCGGCCACAATGCAAGATCCCAACACCCCCATGTAGAGCACTAAGAGAAGTCCAGCCTACCAAAGCTTAGAAACCTCATTTGCTTTTTCCTGACACTCAGTCTCACAAGAGCTTTCATGCAAGTGTGTGTTGTTTTTGCATCCCTGAATTAATTCTAAATAACTCCTAGATAGCACAACATTTCTCTTAGACTATTTGGTATAGTTCACTTGTGATGGCAGGGTATTAGAGCCTGGCAGTAGATGAGCCTGTGTTAAAAAGCAGCCTCAGATACACTCAGCCAAACTTGCAAAGTTGTCCTTTGGCATGTGATCAAAAAATCAAAGAAGCATTGCTACTGTGTTGCCTGGGTGCTCTGGTTATGACTGGCACTAATCCTCAGAGCGCACAAGGATACAAGCCTGCACTGCAAAAGAAGCAGTAAAGCATTTGATTGAGGGAGGGGAAAGGGTTGGGATGGGGAAGGGTTGGGCATATTGCACAACAGTGCTCCCATGTGGCAGAGCATAACTGCTCAAACACACTACTGTAGGCCTATATCTAAGTTAAACCACAGTCTTCAAAGTGGTTTCTATTGCTCTCCTCACATATCCTCACATAAGTCTCCCCCAATAGTTGCCTTTACACTGTATTAATTATTTATTGTTAAATCACTTGCATTTGCTTAAAAAAATATTGTACTTTACTAAGGCTTCTTACAATTCGGAGAAAAGCCTAACATGTCAAAATTCTAAACTGTTTTGTTTAACTGATCATATTGCATATGTTGGACAGACCTCCACTTTGATATTTAAAGCTCTCTACTGCCCCCACTGGATGGTGTCTCAGCACACTCAAAACAAAATAAATAAACCACATGGGCACAGAATCACCACAAGGAGGAGGGGTGCTCAACCCTTTTAAATGGGCCATTGAAGACGGTGGAGCAGGCAAGTGAATTGGACACCTTTCCATCTAATTCATGAGCTTTGGTGGAAACTTGGGGGCATCATGGTTTATTTCAATTAATTGAGCCTTCAAGCAGACCAACAAACATGTGTGAGTATGCCGACTCCACCTGGTCTCCTATGAAAAGGGGGAGGGGGTATCTAATATGTTGCTCAAACAATATATGCTAATTGACTTTTTGCAGCTGGTTGACTTAATTAAGCTGTTATTACACTAGAGAAAACAGACGCTCGGTATTACAGTTGCAAACTGAACACCCTTTGAAAATTATAAAACCTTTATGTGGACAGAAAATGTAAAATATTGCCTTTTATTTCATTTTGTGTGTTGATATTTTGTACAATTTAAAAATAATCAGCAAAGAAAGGTTAATGATACTAGTGACTGTAATTAATATAGACATTACGCTGTTGCAAAATTAGGAGAAAAAATAACACAATCGAAAGTTTTTTTCTTTTGTACAAAATAGTTGAGTAAATGAGTACTAGCTTGAGACATGCAAGAGCAGTTTATTTTATGGGCAAAAGTTAAAAATGCAGGGTTCTAGTCCAAAAGAGTTTTGTTTGATCAAAATCAGAGAGAAAGTACTATGGCGACCTAGCTCTGATAATGACAAACAAAATAACGAAACACTGTTCCAGCCATGTTGCTTTAGAAGCAGAAAGAAGGGGCCTAATTTGACTGGCTGCTGAGTTCAAACATATATATAACTGAGGAAATCAAATTAATTATGTCTTCCTGCAGGATTACATCTGGAGCACTTGGGCAGTATGCATAAAGTGTACACTGCCCTTTCATTAACATACAATACATGTACAATAACATATGGCCAATGTACTCAGTTTCATAGACATAAGAAGAGCAGAGAAGAGGAAAGGACAAGAGAATAAGACTACTGATAATAAACTATGAGGTGGTGCACTGATGGATGTTTTGCATTGTGTTGTCTTCTACATAATCATCAGCTTTAATAAAAGGCTCGGATGCCATTGTTGACATCATTTGAACTATTCCAACCATTCAAACCCTTGCTCAGTGCACCTGTCTCCCACCCACATATCCTCAGACCGTTCTTGTGATTCATACACCCGTGGTGCAGAAAATCCAGAAACATCCACACAGACAGAGTTCTCTTTAGGTCTCCACAGGAAGAAGAAAAAAAAAAACACAGACACAGAGAAATCACAGTGGACAATAAGGACAAAAGATAGTCTTGCAAAGAATAATAGGAAAAGATTGCACATGCATGTATAAGGGACACAGGAGGATACAGGATGCTTTGGCTGTCTCCTTTTTGATAAGAGGAAGAAAGCCATGTATTGCTTATGCTGATGAGCCCGGTTCTCCTCAGGCAGTTTTGCGCTCCATGTGTGCTCCAAGTGACACTCATTGGAAATGGCATGTTATTGAATGTCTTCAACCATTCACCGCTCCCTTCCCGCAAACCAGCACAGCAGTTGACAGATCTGCTGAGGACAGAGAATATCAGCATGAGCTGTGACAACGCTTAAACATCCACTGCTATTAGAATCCTCTCAGAAGACACGAGAGGACTAAAGGTACGGCACAGGACGTCAGGAACCAACAGCCCTTATTGTGTGATTGTGACGTGACCGTTTTATACAAAAGCAATCAAATGACATAATTAATCCATGCTAACACACTAAAGTGAAACTAATGGCAATTCAAATAAATGAATAAACAAATGAATGGACAAATGGATGACTGAATAAATAAATAAATAAACAAACAAATAAATAAATAAATACATGAGAAAATCTCAACGTAGGTTTGATCAGCTGTGAAAGCAACAACTTGCCTCCCAGCAGTTTTACTGTAGGCGGTTGGTGGGTCAGGTGCTCTCCTCTGAAGCAGCAGGCTGGGGGCTGATGGGGCTTAATGAGCTGTCGCAGTCACTTGGCCAAGTTCCTCCGGGCTGAGACGCTAATAGTGTTCTGTCTGTACAATCAATTCATCTTCCAGTGTGTGTATGATTAGCTAGCAGAGCAGAAATGAACATAACCTTAGACTGTTGTCAAATCATCTCTCTATGACACACCCCCACACCACAACCCACCCCACACCACACCACACACGCACATACACACACACATCCTCGCATTTTAAAAAATTGAGCTAAAGCATTGACAATGACCTACAATAGGTTACATGTAAAATTATGTTTACTGTATTTTGAGTTTCTCTATTCTGACCCTGTGCATTCAACCACTCAGTCGGAAGGTTGCACTCCTCTCAAATGCTGCTCACAATTCTTTTTCTTTCTTTCAAGGTAAAGTGTTTGCAGGAGCACAAGCTTGCCTTTCTGCCACGTCACGCTGCACACACCCAAGCTTGAATGCACCTTGTGTAAGCTGTCAGCTTGGGTTTACTGTAGGCTTTGCACTTGAATAGCAGCTTGTAGCCATGTTGAATCAAACTGCTTGTGACAAGTATTGTTCTTTCTATTCGACACATGAATGCGTGTTTGTGTGTGTATGTGTGTGTTTGTGTGTCATCGTAAGGTAAGATCTTGCAAAGCCCTCACACAAGATCGATAGAATGACAGTACAGCATCAGTTCCTATGTCTCCACAACCTCAAGTCAAAAGGCTTTGTTAACATGAGCAGGAATGTAGATGTTGCTCAATAGTAGGCTGTATTATATATATATAATGATATATGTCAGTAATTATGAGGCTTTATGAATACTTTATAACTATTTATGAATGTATTTATAATTCCTTGTGGATAATGGGTTCATAAAAAAGTGTTCTCTGTATGATAGCTATCACTAGCTAGCACCAACTAAAGCTGAGGTAGGTTCAGGTAGGATTAGATGAATCACAACAGTTTCTGCCCTCAGAACATCATGCAGTAAACAAAACCCCCATCTGTCTAAGAAACAAAATGATAAAGTGTTAGCTTACTTACATACTCCATAACACAATCATGCACTGGAAAGTAGTTTTTTCTCCCGTACTGGTGGTAGTTTTGGTGGTGCTAGTTTATAGTAGCCTAGTGACAGCACATTTTGTTGCAAAATGGATCTGTCTGTCATTGCTGTACAAACATAGCATATGGGGTACTGTTCTCAAGAGTCTTTAAGTACAAGTGAGAGAATTAAATGTCTTACAGGAATAAATTAACCCCACAGGGAATGGACCAGCAGCTTGCAGGTAGAGATCAGAACTGAGATGGAAAGACCACATGTAGGCTACATAGAGAGAGAATTGGCCAGTAAGCGTAGGTGGGTTATTTTTTTCTGCTGTGGTTAATTTTAACTGATATAATATAACTGATGTCAGGAGCAAGACAGTGTGCAGCGGTTTAAAGCGTGCTGGGATGTCACAGGCCTTAATGAGGTGAACAGGCCACAGATCTGGGGCTCTGCCTCTCCCATGGGGTTAGGGAGTTGTTCATTTGCTTTAGAAAAACTTTTAATGAAGTATGTCTCTTCCCACAGAACTTGTTTTTTCCAACTGGGAAGAGGGAGATTCTCCAAAGTGTTGGGCTAAAATGACTGTGGAAATTGAGGGGATAAAAGAATATATGCCTTTTAAAACCTGACATATTTCCTCAAAGCAATCCGATCTCTTTATTACAATTCATGAATTCACACAAGCCCAATGTTAATCAGCATCACCCAATATGGAACATGGAGATCTTACACTGCAGCCTATTAAAGCAAAAGTAATACTTGCATATATACACCCAGTCAGGAAAATGTTTTGGTAAAAAAAGCGTATGCTTTTGATTTTTAACTCCAGAGCTTTTGCTTTAGATCTGATATTTCTCAAGAGAAAAAAAACCTCCCTTGCTTTTGGTGAATCAAGACCACCATGATTCTTCCCCTTCCTGCAAATTACCAGAAAAGCCTTGCAAACCCTGCTGGCAAAAGAAATAAACACAAGTCTCATATCTGAAAGCTTCTTTGTTCTCATGCTGTTCTTGTGTGGGGCCTCCAACAGCTGAAATGAGGTGGAAAATTAGCGTTAGTTTCCGGCTGCGTGCGATGATGGTGACAAGGTCCACCACTCACTCATCTCCCTCTGCTGCTGATATTCACAGGTCAGTAACCACGCACCAGCCAGCAGCCAGCAGACTTAGGGAACCACTGGGCTCTCCCCCCTGGGATGGAAACATAAAATGCTTTAAAAGGGCCTTGAAATCAATTCAGACTGGCATTTCTCTGGCGAAAACGATGGACAAAATAGGTTCATGGTTTATGCTGGTGTATTGGTATTCAGTGTGTCATCCAGTTCTGTTCCTACAAAGAAAAGCAGTATTTAACTGACATATGTTGCACTAGTTCCATGGTTAAACCATTTAGCTCATTAAAAACTCCTAGACTGCGGGCATCCCACTAGCAGACAGATACATTCCATGACTTGTGTGACATTTTCACTAGTACTGTAAGTCACCTTTTTCTTCCAAAGATCACTTTCACTGACATCAATTTGTCTCCCTGACCTCATAAATCAATACAGAATCCAAATTAGTTGTTATGGGAAAGGGCACAGAGAAAGGGATGGTGTGTGTTTTTTATTCAGTGTGTGGGTTGCAATACAAAGTTCATGTGAGACACTGAGAAGATGGCAGAAGCTATGACTGACCTGGACCCTCCCCCACATCACCAATTAATAGAGAAGACTGATTACCTACTTGTTCCGACAAACACTAATTTGCACAATCTAAAGATTAGTGACTGGGGTTACTAAAGCAAATTATAACCTTACCTACAGACCTTACTATTTCACTGTAGTGACAATGTGTATGTTTTACTGGGGCTGGAGTTCCAGTATAATCTAGTATGACACAGAACACTGTGTAGCTCATATCAGCTACTCATGTAGGACCGCAGACTACTCTTTCCTGATGGAGAGAGGAGACACAATGAGAAAAAGGAAAGGCATTTACGCAATAGGCCTACAACACAGTCCAATTGTATTTACATACAATAATGTGTCCAAAAATTGGAGTTGTTCACATTAACTTATGACAATAAAACTAATTATGGAAATAATTATAACTAGGCCGTGTACTTTATTTTAACTTTTTCACATGCACTGGATTAATTTAGTCAAATCTCTAAATTATAATGCTATGGTAGAATTTATAACAATAACACCACATGCAGTGATTACTTTGTATTTGGGCTGAGAAGGGAAACATGTGTCCAATTTAAACTATATGGGATGCTTAGGTAAAGCACACAACAAATGAAAGATTGACACTTTTTCTGTGTAGAGATGGACACCTCTAAAATATGCATGGTGATGGCTCAGCTAAGATGATGACAGTGCAGCATGGCCTGACAAGAGATAAGATAAGCCTTTCATAAGATGTAAACATGGCACCCAAGGCAATATCTCTGCACACACACAACATATCAAGCTATCATTGCCACAGCCAGTAGGCCTGACCCAAAGCATACTCAAGGGGTTGAGGATAAGGGAGGATCTTTATCTTTCAATATATATTCAGGCAAAACTAAAATGAAGAATAGTATCAGTCAGGTACATCCAAACACCACCAAACACATACACACACAAATCCAGGAAAATCACTAATCATGAAAAAGCAGAATTTAAAAAGTTAGCAAAACTGTAGATGAATAGAGTATAAAAGAAATCTCAGATCAATAACATCCAGAGTACCAAGAACCAGAGCAGCATGCAGGATCATGCAAGTTAAAAACCAAATTAAAGTCATACCAGGCAAGAATGCGAGGTTTTAACTCCTGAGCTGCCCCTACAGTTGCTGATTTAAAAAAAAATAGGAACAACATAAACCCATGTGAATTTGTTTGTAAACCAAAGAATAGGATCCAGTGATGAACATTTTCATGCATAACATTGACTGACAAGTTGGTAATAAATGTGATTTCAGTTTCCTTCAGTTTCAGTGTCATTTTCACCAACTCACTGTTTAAGATCCGACGAGAATCGACACTAGAGACAGCCTTCATTCATCCCTTAATGAGCCATTTAATCATTGAAGTGACAGCAAAGCTGGTAAATTCACCTAAAAGATGTTGCCTGATGTGCCTTTAAATCTTGAATGTCAAAAAAAAAAAACAAGCTAGACTAGACCTTAACCCTAACCCTGAATTGACTGGCATACAAACACAAAGGAACATTGGCATGGCATGATACACACAAAAAAAGAACACAAAGAAGACAATTTATACAGTAGGTCTAAGTGATAAGAAATAAGTGTGCAGAACTCAATACAATCAACCAAAGACCAGGATGTGCTTTGCGTTGGGGCTCAATTCGACCAGACAGTACTTATTTTCCCTTAGTATACTGGGAAAATACATTATCACATAACTATCCTGAGATAAAAAGTGATGGTGATGTCAAACATTCCTCATATAGTTTACATTAAATTGGCACTTAATCTCTGAACACAGCTATATTGTTGGAAGATCGGTTTGAATAATAACAAGCTCTTGCATTATCAAATGTGAAAACTCAGAGCAAGGTGCAGTCACATCTATAACTCCTGTGTGTGGGCACGCTTATGAATATATTCATCTGGAACTCTTCCCGCTTTACCTCCATGTTGTGGTTCACTAAAAGTGTGCCGTTCATGGCTACATCCAAATGCGTTTTATTTTGGCTGTACCTTGCATATTGGACAGGGTACCATTAGGCATGAAAATGTTAAATGAATCCAAGCCTGAGGGATGAATATTAAACAAGAACTACATATATGAATTATCAGCCTGAGAACAGGTGTACCTTTAAGTTACCTTGGTCACAGTCAGTTCCAGCAAAAATAACCTTGTTTAGTTTCATCTGAATCTTGTGAAAGCAAGCGACTGGAGAAGGTGAACGATGCCTAATGGTGATGTCAAATGGGTCTAGTATGAATGTTGAAATAACTATTATGTAAACTGAGATGCATAACAACAAACACTATTGACAGGGCCTGTGTAATGTATTTTTCAATGTTGCTGTTGACTGAGAGGAGTGTGCATTAGTAGATAGGTACGTCTTAATGGTCATTCTGCCAGTGGCACCATGCATTATCAATTCCAACAAGCCATATTTATTTATTTACTGGCAGTCCTGATCGCACATGGTATAATGTCCTTGATGTTACAATTGGTTTTGTGTTGTTGACATAGCTTTAGGCTTTGAATGTCAGTCTGATAAGTCATGACAGTGCATTGCTGTTTTATTGGACTTTTAACTAAATCTATAATCTGGCATTTTATGAATTCTGCTAGATCTATGTTGAGACCACTGAAGAATCCAGACTTATATATCTTAGACTGCTCTTTTTCATGTTTGTTTGTTTTGATGAAGAAATATTGTATAGACATGACTCTACAGTCCCTTTATGCATACTGAAATTCTAAAATGTATGTAATGGAGTGCTTCATTGTGAATTATGGTAGGCTGCATTGTAGGCTACAGGGTATCAGAATGACACAGGAGCAATTTCAATGGAACGATGACGGTTATATCAGGTTATAAAGTCATATAGGTAAAATAGGTGTATGTGTGTTTCTTTCTTTTTAGTCACGTGCCATTTTCAGGATATCCTAAGATATCCAAGATATCCCACAATAGAGTATCTATCTTATCTATCTGTCTATTCTTGCCATCCAACTTCAAGGCAATGATTAAATAAAATCTCTTGTTTAGAGAATGGTTAGAGCAAATATGAAACAGGACCAAGCCAGACTTCCATACCTCTGGACCATTAATCTCTGTCAGCAGTTGATTATCTGGTGTGAATTGATCTATGCCATTAATCTATATTTTTACACATTTCAATCATGATATCTTAAAAAATGCTTAAGTGTGTGTTCATAAGAAGAAATACACATTCCTCATCCTCACCTGGCCTGGGTGTTTAAACAAGATGCAGTAACCATAGGGGAAGACCTGTGTTTTCTGTTATCTGGGATTTCTGAATTCTGAATTCAGCAGACTTTTTGTCTGCTGCAGACCTGTTGCCATACCAGACCAGGAAGCCGTTTGTAAGGACACCCTCTATGGAGCAGCAGTGGAACGATATTAGAAGCTGTGTAGATAGGTTTAGCTTCCTGAGCATTGTCAGGGACAAACACATTTGTGCCTTTTTGAAAAGTGTCGTGTTGTTTGTTTTTTATGAGACAGCTGGACACCTCCACCCTCTCCCCAGTGATGTTCAATTGTGAATAGACATTCTGCTTCCCACTGAAATCGACTACGAGTTATGTAGATGTTTGGGTCCATTGGTCTTGCATCTTCAAAAAATATGCCTTTATCCTGAAGAGAACAGCCTGAATTCAGGAACTGTGTTTACTACTCTCTGGACAGTCATGACATGATGTGTGAGTGAATCATCATACCATCATTAATCAGCAATGACTTCTGTGTGTCTGTTTTGTTTCTCTGTTTTAAGTAATGTACCCCAAGTTGGGCTCATTTCCCTTCAATGTGATATTCTTCAGAGAGTGAAATGAGTCTGGCGATGACCAGCTGGGTAGGGCTGTCACGTGGCTTATGGATTGCCTTATGCCAAGACCACTGCATTATTTTTGATTGTGTTAAATGGCTGTGTCTGGGTAAATCAGCAACAATGCATTTAACTACTTCTTGTCAATCATTCCTTCAGCTGGGTGTAGAAAATACACCCCCCCCCCCCAAAAAAAAAAAAAAAGCCCACTAGAGACCCCTTTTGTGTCTGTGTTTATGTCAAGCATAATGTGGTGAATATTCCCAATGGAGAATACATTTATCTTTGGGAAGATGGGAATTGATAGATGCCGTCAAAACGGGAGATCAAATTATGGGGCTGTGTGCAGTGGGAAATGCATTATTAAAGCCCATCAATAAAAAATGAAAACCTTTGGGCCAGCTGTTAAGTTATGAAAGCATATGAAAATACAGTGCAAATGAGTCCAAGAAAGGAGATCAACAGATGTGTGGGTGTAGGGAGGGGGCCGGGGACATCCAGGGAATCTCTGTTTGCTCTCCATGGTAAATAAGTGCTCTGCTTTGTGATTATCACAGCAAACACTTCCATCCCCACCCCAGAAAGGAGAAAATTGAGAAAAATGATATTTTCAACTCATAGTTTACAGCTATTATGAATTCCTTTCATTTCACAGCACTGTACATCATGCAGCAATCCAAGCTTTTCCCATGGAAATACAGGCAGCGCTGGGAAAAAGCTTTGATATTAGAGCTTCAGATCTTTATTTGCATGTGGCACTGTGTGGCCTGGAGCTTCTCTGGGCGGTATTTAAACACATGCCGAATGCAATTCAGACCTGAATTAACTAATAATTGCTTCGTTTTTTTTGTTGTTGTTGTTTAGTTTTCTTTTTGAGTCTAACAGCACATTAGCTGCATGATCATATCAGATAATTCATGGAAATAATGTTTACCTTCTGAATCTTGACTCATGCATGCCTTATGCAAGTCACAAAGCAACAAATTGAAAAAGAAGTAACAATCAGAGTAGTGGAAATGACAACAGTTAGTCTTGGACAGACAATACATTAAGGGACCATGCTGTGAAGAAAAGGATGTTCTCAAGAGAGCGGGGCAGATAACGGAGGTGATAAGGGTGGCAAGATGGAAAAATGGGTGTTTGTGTGTGACAGGAACAGTTGGGCACTGTTCTGAATGGCAGTGACACCTATACCCTCCCACAGCTGTTATCAGAGTGTTTACAGCAATTGTTTGAGAGAGCATCAAGTATGGCAAATTGCTATAAAAATACCAGTGGCAACAGCTGCTCACTTCAATTTCACCAAGCCCATTTGCATGCTCTTGTGACGAGGGAAGAAAGCACCACCATTTTGTCTTCTAGGGATACTGAGAGTGAGTCAGATTTTACCCTTGTTCGTCCGTTTCACATGCACCTTTGCCTGCTTGTCATAACAATGGGGCAGTTGTGGTTATCATACACATTTTCAAATAATGCTGTCTTCAGTGTCCTTGGAGACGTAAAAGAATAAATCAAAACTAGTCACTGTCACTGTGGCAGTGAAAAAATTTTGTGTCTGTCATTCATTCTTTCCTTCAGTCTAGTGTTCATTGTCAATCATACAACAAAAAACATAAGTTTTAAATGTTTTAATTCAATTTTAATTTTTGTGTTTCAGTGCATACTATTTTTTAAATCTGTGTGTAACGGGCACAATAGGATTTTGACTATAGACACCCTGGTGCAAACAGCATCTGCCTTATCTTAAATATGCATTTTTGTTTTATCTTTTAGTCAATTAAAATGTATCTTAGGCCCTATGACGTTTAAAAGGCAACTGTGATGTCAGCTGATATCAAGCTGATATCACCAAATGAAGGGATAGTTCAGCACTACTTATGTGGACAGCGTCCTTCAAGCATGGATCTTAGATTAGCTAAATGCACATTAAAGTGCACATGAACATTTATGTTAGTATGTTTACCCTTGCCCAAAAGATCATTACAACACTACAGTACACACTCACAGTTGTGTACATTTCAATGCCAAGAATCAGCAATATTAAATAATATAAAATGTAATAAAGGTATTCAGAAAGTTGAGAAATTGATGTTGCCAGGAGAACACATCTAGTCACCCACTCAGGTGACTTGCTTTGGCAGTAACATGAACATGGTAAGAGCAAAACTGACCAGTAATCACACAATACATACTCAGACAAAAGTAAGAACAAGAAGGGAAAAAGTACTTTGCAGTGGCTTGTCTGTATCACTATGTGCTGTGTTGGGCACAGAGCAGAGAAATGGCATAATTAGTTTGGTAGAGATGGTGCCTCAGGGAAACGGTTGGGAGACTGAATTGGTGGTTTACTATGAGATGAGGGATAGAGACTGACAGGCTTATGTCTTCTTCTGCCTAAGCAGCATTTGATTCCAAGATCTGCGCCCCGAGTGTTTCACTTTTAGAACTCCTTGAGAGCAAAAATAAAATAGGATGCGAAAGTTTGAAGATTTTGATCTGAAGAGTAGGAAAGAAAAGGAGATAGTTGGCTTAGAACACCCTGCAAAGTTAGCCTTACTTAAGGTCTGTCACATAAACACTTGGAGCTGGAAATGAACAGAAGAATGAAATGAAATTACAAATGTCAGCCAATGTCGAAAAACTGCTGTGGCGCAGTTGTCTATAAGGCCCAATACCATTAACAGGCAGGTGCCCGCGGGGACCCAGTTTCGAGTCTGACAGGTGGTTATTTTTCAATCCCACCTTGTCTCTCTTCACCGTCCTATTACAATTACGTAATTACCCAATTATTAATACATTGATTTTACTAAATGTCTTTATCTAGAAGGTTAATACATCATGATTAAATCATGATTTGACTCTGATTTAGTAACGAATGTATAGTAAACTGCAATTAATACATGGGTACAGTTAATACACAGCCGTTCTCATGCTGTCCTGAGATGTATTCATGGTGTGGCTTATATTCAGAACATTTCTGTAAAGACAAAAAGCCTAAAAAATATTTGAATATAAGTCAATGCAAGTTAGACAATGGAATTATCCTGCCGACTTTAAACGACAACTAAAAATGTATTTAAACAATAAATGAGCAAAGGGAACCATTTATGAACCAGTCGGCACTAAAAATGGTTTATCTGTCTGACTAGTAAAAGTGTGGACTCAGTAGAAGTGAAAACTAATGGAAGAAATGCTTAATTAAGTTAATCCTTTGTGATTCACATGAGCTAGAGGTGATTGACTGAAAAGAACCTCAAGGCAATTTGTTGGTCAAACATTCAGAGGCGGAAGCCACCAGGTACCAACTAGTCAATAAACTGTCAGAGGATACACTTTGGGAGGCGGTTGTTAAGGGCGTAACAGCTGAGGATAGTGTGGCGTGTGCATGTAATTGGAAAACACAAAGTTTAATTCAGTGCTTGAGGTCTGAATTCAGGATACTGGATATTTTATATATTAAATAGATTGAAATATTTTTCTGTTAGATCTTCCTGTCATTTGTAACTGCATTATATTTTGTCCATTTTGAAATAGTTAAAACTGAGATTCAAGGCATTATTATGTATGTGTAACATCTCATGTCCTTATTTTTAATAAGCAAATGTTGTTGCTCTTATGACAAACTAAGGACAAGGTGCTGTAAATGAGAGATAATTGATCAGTGTTGATACACCAACTCTAATCAACACAACAGAAAGATCAGTGAAAATCTAGTTTGGAAAACAATCTCATCTGTTCTCATCTCAATCTCATTTCCTGTTTTGCTGATAAGCAGCAGAGAAATCCTAAGGTCTAAATCATGCAATTTCCCACCAACACACAAAGCTCCCACATTTCTATCATGGACATTATAGAAATGTGTGGTGACCCTTTCTTCTGATTTCTTGGTCAAACAACTCTCTAACTCTTCATTATTGTCATGCCTCCATGCCCTGAACTGGGTGGTAGAGAAGCGAGAAGTGAATGCGCTCCTGTGCACCCTCTCAAGATTGCTTGTACGTGCACCCATCGATAAGGGTTACACAGAATTATTATTGTTAATTATTGTTATGACAATTATTATGATAATTATTGTTATTAGCATTAGCATATTATTATTATTACGTGTTCCTTAAAGACAGAGTTATCTCCAGAACAGAATCCATTCTCACCTTTGTCACCTGCATGAAAGATTCAAAAATGAGATCAATAAGAGCAACAGTTGGAGCATCCTGCTGGCGAGTGGTATAGGTTTAATACCTGCTGTTCCACCTCTTGCTGTTGGGTGTCTAAGTGCCCTCATCTGTTAAGGAATAATCCATCTAATATGACAGTGAAAGCAAAGACTTGCCTTGAGCGGTCAAGGTTGTGTGCTGCCACAATTAACATGCAGCTGAGAAACGGCTGTGGTAGCATATGGTCATGACAGCTCTCTGATTCTTGTGTTGTAAGGTGTCCGTCCAGTTTACTTGAAAGATTTATCTTGTGTACACGGACATCCTGTCACAGCAACACCCATAGCCATAATGTACATCTGTGTCAAGCATTGCCGTGGTTATATCCATGAAATACCAGGAGAACTTTTGCTGGAGGCAAATCAACAGGTGCACTGGCTGTAGAAAAAACACCACTCGGTTATGCACAGTGTCTTTCGTAGGGAATCAGTGCATGTTGGTTAGTACTTGTATTGATATTTTGAGCATGTTAAGAATCTAAAAGCATGTATAAAGTCTGCCCCAAGAGGTTAGCATTGTAGCTATCTGAATCCTTGCGCGGCGGAGCATAACTTCATCTAGCTTTTTCTTGGAGAAAATGTGCAAATCTAACCCTCCTCATGTTCTGCCAGTCTGTCATGACCATTGTCCTCTTTTATGCCATGATGTGCTGGGGAGGCAGGAGGTATGCTGGACATCTAGACTAGACAGACTGGTGAAAAAGCTGGTTCTGTTATTGGCATGAAGCTGGAGTCACTGACATCAGTAGTAGAAAAGAGAACCCTGAAAAGATTGATATCTATATTGGACAATGACCATCACCCCCTGCGCAACATACTCTGCAGACAGAATACACACAGTGAGGTGAAGCACAAACTAACCTGCCACATTAAGCTTTATGCTATGGCTGCACTCAGAGAACAGTGAGGGGTTTGGTGCTTTGCTCAAGGGCATTTTAGCCATGGTCTACTGGTCGTGGATTGAACCGACCACCCTTTGGTTTAGAACTTAGTACCCTGATTGGCACACTTAATAGGTTTTTTATATGTCATGTGTATGCCATGTTATGGAAGCCAGAATAGCAGAATTTTCTACAGGATAATAAAAGTATCTATTTCTTTCAGTAATTTATTCCACTAACTGTACTACGGTACTGTGTAATAAACACCATAAATGTATCCTTCCCCCTGAAAGGGGACGGTTGCCAACACTGTTGCCAGTAAGTTACTGTAATTCAACTGTAATTTCATTATACAGTAACAGTACTGTACAATTCAAAGTAAGCAGTACAGTACTGAAACCCCTTTATGCCTTTAACCCTGTTTAATCTTTATTACTACTATTATTATTATGATTACTATTATTATTCATTGTTAATTAAAATGATTACTGAAACAATTTGCAAATTACCACAAAATATTAATGTTTATTTTGTATTTTATACAGAAATGTGTATTTTCTTCAGGCTTCAGAAAAACTTGCGTGCTCATCCAAAACAAGGGCCATCTTTATCTCAGTGCTGTTTATCGGCTTTGTTGCAATTGGCAATGTGTTCCCTACAATATGAATACACTCACCATTAAAAGACACTGTAGAAACCAACTGTCATACCCCAGTTACCCTAACATAAATGTTAGCTGCTAATGTTAAATGTTGAAATAAGTTTAACAATTACTTGGGCACTTATATCTGTTAAACTGAAGATGGATTCAACATTTTTAAAGTGCCTCATCCCTCATCCAGGGCAAATCCTACACATTTTGGACATTGTCAGGCTAACGTCAGCTTATCTGTCTATACTACATTTGTTAGCTTTGCTAATTTCATCTGACCTATAGCCTAGGGTGAACAGTAATATGATGAAATTTAGAATTTTCAGATTCCTTAATATTAAAGGTTAGCTTTTGGTCATTTTTTGTAAAAATCTTCCTCCTCTAGGCTCTACTCTTTCTGTAGCTTCTGTGGTCATACTGCTGTGTCTAGCTACGGATAGACAGAAGTGCCAAAATACACTAAAAAGCCGTTCCTTACTGCAATTCTTTTTTTTAAAGTAACAATCAATAAGTAAAAGTAAGTAAAGCAGTGATTTACTGCAAATTCAAAAAACTAAAATTCCCAGAATGCAAAGCCAATTACAGTTATTTATTACAGAAAAACATTTGACTGATGTATTCAAGCCAGATGCCTGCAAGAGTTGTGACATGAAAGTAATCCTAGGTTGATTCTGCTAAAATCGCCTCTGCAAGGCAGACAAAGTTCAACATATTTGAATACTGAGCGCGGCACAATGCGCCAAAACCCAAATGAAGGCTCTCTCCATAGGAAAATAACTGTCCAGCGTGCAAAAAAAGCATTTGACTCGGGACATTGCACATGCTTCACACCCCATCCTCCCAACGTCCCAGTGCACAAATGTAATTCTTTGCCAACCACAAATTTAAATGGCCGTCGAATGTAGCTATTCCCCTTCATCAGATCCTGAATGTCCAGGGTTATTTTTTCAGGGTTCAAATAAATAGGCTAATATTATACCATAGTTGTTTGATGTTTAAGACCTCAGCCAACCAGCCAACCTCGGCTGGCCAAATGATCGCTATACTGCACAAGTTACTATCAAACTACTCACAGCTCCACAGTACTATGAAAAACATGACTAAAATGACCAAACACATGATATTATTCATGTTCTTACGTTTGACGTCTGGGTGATCACAGTTTACAGGGACATTCTAAAACGCTTAACATGAAAAAGCTTAACGTAGCTTAATGTCTGAAAACAACGATCAATCAACACAAAACTTCTCATGGACATCTCTAGTCATGCCTTCTTTCACCTCTCCAAAAATCAAAACCGAAATCTTAACATTACGGGCGTACTTTACGTTAAGCTTTTTCTTTATAATGGGCGCCTATGTAGAGTATGTATTGCTACCTGACAGATCAGCAGTGTAGGACAAGCAACTAATGTTAGGTAAGCCGACTTAGTCTACCATCATCAAGTTTTTATATAGTCAATTGTTTTCACTTTTCGCTAAACATATTACCAGTGGTTTGCTTACCTGCCAAATGAAGCATTGCAATTTCACCATCAAACTGAATTTTCTTGCCTTTGGCTGCCACGCGCTGTACATGAGCATAATACACAAGTGAGTATGCTCAGATAAATATATGATTACTTATGACCTGTTGATTATACTTATGGAAGGGAGGACAAAAAACTATTTCCAACAAACATTTTCTTGCCAAATGTTTAACATTATTCTAAATTCAACACAACATGTTATGTAGTCGAATCTTCCCTGGAGATAGGATTACCTCAGTCATTTCAAGGGCATAATATGCAGAGAAAATTGCTTATGTCTGGAATTGTCAGTCCTCCTCGTCAAAATGGGCTCTAAGTCCTTTCAAGGGTAGGCGCTTACACAAAGAGATTGAAAGGTGACAGGATCATGAGAACTGGCTGAATCATGCTCTCTATCGTCTGATGTGATCAAACACAACCAACATGCAGCGAATGAGGAATATGAAAAATGACTGACTGGTAGCAGTCATATTAGCATCCCATATTAATATTCTCCTACAGGGATGATCCAACACTGAGCTCCTGCATTAACCCATCTGTTTCCCTTCTGAATATGGATTGACACATTGGCTGATTACATAAACTTCCTCACTGACACCTTGACATAATATAGGATAAAGCGCTGTGGATATTAAGAAATAAGCAGCTGCTCAAGAGCAAAAAAAAAAGTTTGTTTTACAAGTTTATATCAACGCAAGCACCAGGGACATTTATGCGTTGATGAATTTACCTGCTGACTCTGCACTTCTTAGTATTTTGAGTGTGTCGTTTTCTCTTTATATAAGCTTACTGTACCAATTGCAATAGCTTGCTCATATGGGTGCCATAATAACTCTAGAACACCTAGTTGAGTGTTGAAACTTACACTTACTGTATTTCTGCATCTATCCTGAATATCAAACTTAATCAAATCTTAAGAAAAGAAAAGCATACAGAATACAGTTCCCACAAACAATGTGATGGAGGAGAGCACACCGACAGCATCAGGAAACAGCAGAGAAGCAGCCCTATAGCACAGCATGTCAGTGGTGCGATAGAGAAACATCGCGACAAAGTAGCCAATACATTTTTGTAAGGCAAATTCATTTATTTATAAACAGGGATGGGAGGTAAACTACATAGAGCTGATCCCAGACACCAGAATAGTTGGACATTCCCATTTAAGTGTAGGCAATGTAGCAAAATTGGATAATTACCTGCAAAGGTAATTATACGCTTGCTGATGCTCTGTCTCTCTGACATTGGACTTACCCATTGACTCTAATGTGACTTGATCAGGTAACAGGTTTAAACCAAAAACAGCAATTCTGCTTTGAGACCGATGGACTGGAACAAGCATATAATTTAAATGTTTCATTAAAAAATCTGTAACCTTTGTAGGTAATTAATATAATTTGTTACATTGTGTACATTCAAATGGCAATGTGTCCAGGGTCAGTTCCAGGGTCCACAAATACTGGTCAGCTCTAGGTTTACTTCTCAGTGTTAAACTCAGATAAGTGATTATGAATACTATGCAACTTGTAGAGTAAAAGTGACATTTGAGGTAGACTTCATAAGATGTTCATGAAATATTTAGATGTGATAAGTTTAAAACAAAAAATGGCAATACTGCTTTGAGACCGTTGTAGTTTTATTTTGATGGTTATCACCATTCTGTCATCCACATTTATGAAAGGTTGGGTATGAATCTTGAGTCATGTCTTATGAAACTGCCATGAATGCGTTGTGAGCAATTTATGACCCATCACCCTTCATGTAAAGTTTTGAAATTCCTTCTGATCACTTCTTCAATAGGCCACTTTGAGTACAAGCATAGAGGATCAGACTCTTTTCTTACCGTCTCAATGAACTCCTCACTATACAAGAACATACATAAATTCTGAACTTGCCTGAAGCGTGCTGTTGCTATGGCCACAAAAGTGCACACACACACACCCATAATACTCAAAGCAAATCAAAATCTTATACACTGAAATCAAACATGTTATGACTCTGTGCAAGGGGCAACAGATGGTTCAGTACTAGCACCAGTGAACTGTGAACAGTGTCCCCCCTGTCAATCTCAATGAGCATGCAACCAGTAGCCACAGCTGCTGGACAGGTCTCCATCTCTGTGCTGCAATTGAGTTGGCTGTTTTTCACCTGAAACACACACACTTCTCAGGCGTGATTGAATGATTAGAACTGTGGTCCATTTTGACAAGCCTGTCAAACACTAAAGTTTTTGCGTTCCTGTATGGAGCCTTGACAGGGCTGATGGAGGCTTATTAATACTGTCATGCTCTTGTTTTGCCTGTATATCTTGACACTTGATTTTATTGATATATGACTAACTACTGATATCAATCATAACTGCTGTGTTTCTTAAAAAATGTTTTTCAGGTAAGAGGAGAAATGTAGTGAATCTTTATTGCTCAATACCTGTAGTGAATTATTCCTTGACACTGTTTTCAGTCACTACTCAGTCTGCTAGTGCAGGATGACCTCTGTTACAGTGGTGCCGTGACCCGGATATGAGTGAGGTTTAGGGGGCTGTGTGTAACGGATGCCAGCTGGCTTAGCTGCATGTGTAGAATGTTAAACCTCCCTCCCGACACTTCAAGAGGCTCCTAGTCAGTTATCTGTGAGCCTGGGCCTTTCTGTCGACTGTCTGTAGCGTTTGCCTCCCAATCCAATATAGCTGTGTTGTTGTGAGGTTGCGGGTTCAAGCTGGACTACCAGATGTCCTTTGTTACATATGCATACTGTGTGTTGATATGTATGGGTAACTCATAGGAGTGATCATGTATGGAAATTCATTTTGTTTATATGGCACATGTTATGTACTGCTATGTGGTATATCTAGATTGTTACTGTCCTTTTATTGTAGTCATTGATTTAGCAGATGCTTTTTCCATGATACTCATAACAGAACAGATGAAGCATTCAGTGCATACATACTAAGTAAAGTGAGAAAACATAAACTCTGCAAGAGCCTTTCACTAAGTATCACTCAGTGGGTGATTTCTTTGTGGAAAATAGATTTTTTGAATGAATTGCTAAACAGTTATGAGAGGCAGCATCTCTCTCTCTCTTTCTCTCTGTCTGTCTCTAGATCTTTAAAAGCAGTTGAACTGTGCCTCTCTGGCTTATAACATCCAGACACAATCCACAGAGATTCCATTTGGTGTAAAAGATGTGCATACAAGTTGCCTGAGGACAAATGAAAAGACTTGGGCGGAATTTTTCAAGGCCAGTCAGTGCTTCTGGCAGCTGAGTTCAGAACGCGTCTTTCCGCGGGGGCTTCTACCAGCAAATGCCCCACAGTCAATTTGAGATTTTTTTCTCTGCATCGCTCTCCCCCTGGTCTAGCTGTCTGCATGTTTTTCATCTATATCTTTAGCCTTGTAATATTATTGCACAAACCATATTACAGCTAGAATGTTGAAATTGACCAGATTGTGTTAATCAGGTTTATTCTGCTGTCCTTAAGTGATGTCATCCCACAGCATGCAATATTCATCTTTGGAATGGATACTGGAGGCACTTGGACTACATAGGCAGCACTTGTTTACATAAAGGGAATCAACTTGGCTATCAACCTTATATATTGCATATGAAATTTGCTCATATGCATTAGACAAGAGGAAGCATTAATACTTTAGATTATGACCCATAAAGTGCTGGCTAGGAATGGGTTAGAACAATATTACAAAAAGTATCAAAGATAAACTTTGTGTGTAATGTGTGCATAATAAACTGTGTGTGTAATGTTTGCGTAATTAATGCGTGGTACTTACAAAGTAACCGTAACAAAGTAAGTACCAGGCATTTACTTTATTTGTGTTTCAATATGAAAGCACAAGGAATGCACCTGACGGACCAGCTGGATGATGACCCAGTAAAGCAGCTGTTGTGCGGATGAAGTGAAGAGAACACTATGCATGCCTGGACTACTGCTGATGAGTTTTGGCGCATCTGAAATCGTGGAGTATCACACCTGAAACTTTATTAGAATGTCAATGTTAATGTGATGCGCATGTGATTAATGTAAAAAATGTCACAATTTCACAAGTTAATTTTTTTATAATTGCACACAGATCAATTATGCAGACGCATGTCACACTTCCCGACAGCACCCTCCTCGCTATGGCTTTGATATGCAATTGACATAAATGCGGTCAGCACAGACAGTCTGCTGCTGCTACAAACTACTGCATAGCTTGCAGTAAATGAAGTCTGATCTCTTTTGTCTTCCAACGTAATGTGAAGTATTGAGGTTTTGAGGAAGTACAGATGACATGTTGAGCCACTGTGACGGCCGTCGCTTATCCCTTGGTAGCCGAAATGTCAAGCTGGCCTATGTTATCAACAGTTGTTTCTATAGTTAATTTCACTGCTGCCAACATGTCAAACCATGATAACGTGAAAATTATGAAAGGTTTTCACATATTGTAGCATTTAATAACTTAATAACAATATTACTTTGCTATTTAATGGGCTGACAGTGACCAGAACAGGTAGCTGGACACTTGAATTTGGGATAACCCTGAAAACCCTAATAAACAGTTTAAATTGTCCACATAGGATCACTGCATTTATTCTATTTCATCTTTGGAGGAAACACTTTATTGGTGGTATGTGTATGTGTAGTCATAAGTTATGTTAGTAGCATTGAGCTAATGCTCATTTATAACACCTATAACTTGCTACGCAATCTGTTTAAAGCGAGTGTAATAACTACCTTAAAGTTCATCTCTAACATGTGCTGTAATGTACAAAATGAGTATGTGTCTTTAAGTTCCATGTTATAATTTGAAAGAAAAGTTGCCATATAGTTAATTTGCAAAGTTGTCATATAGTTAATTTAGCTTTAGAGTTAGAGTTTTAGAGTATTTCCTAGGCATCACATTTGCGGCTAACACTAATATTTGCTGTCAAACAAATCATGTTCCCCACTACAGTGTGCTACAAGCACACCACCAGCTTGACACTGGCTGCTAATATCCACCTTGTTTGTTTCTTCATTTATTTACCTTAGTTATGCGATTATAGCCTAGTGCTGCCAAAATGTGTCATGCTGTACAACTCTCTTTCTCTTACCCTCTTTCTCTCTACTTATATTCTACATATATATATGTGTGTGTGTGTGTGTGTGTGTGTGTGTGTGTGTGTGTGTACACAAATGACATATTTGCTCACTGATGTGTGAGCCTGGCCAAATTCCTTTGCTTCCTCTGTCCACAATCATCTCTGCTGAGTGTCATCCCTGCCTCCTTCTGGCAGGCTCCTCTCACCCCTCCTGAGTGGACTGCAACGAACAATAAGGGAGGCCTGTGCCAGGGCCAACTCTCTATCACAGCCCCATGCCAGGCCTGACTACCTTTCCCTGAGGCTTTGTGACTGACCCCCCCTCCCCACACACACACACACACACACACACACACACAATGGCATTGTCAAATGGACCCTTATTGTTACCCCCATGACCCACACTATGACTGGCCACTGCTACACTGCCCAGCCATAATTCCTCTAATACCTGGACTCACTACCATGTACTGTAATGTAAAGTGGGATAATACGCTAAAACATAGATAACTTGTAGTCTATACTAATCTATACTGATTACTAATGGCCCCTGGCAGTTGGGCTAGCCACTGTTGCTCTTGGGTGCTCCTTCCGTAAAGTGCCACGACACAATACTATTGTAAAAAGCGCTATATAAATAAATATATATTTATTTAAAAAAAAAAAAAACACAACCACAAAGAGTCTCAAGTCCTCTGTCTGCAGATGAAAGAGTTTCTCTTTGACATTATTCGCAGAATACAAGCAGCATAACGATCATTGAAGATCCTTCATAATATGCATGGCTTTTCAAAAGAGCTGACAGAAACGCTGAAAGAGAGTACAAGAAAAAGGCCAAATGGGGACGTGAGGGTATAAAAAATCATGTGGTTGATCTTTTCGACCCCGTCATTTCAAAAGTAGCTCGCAAGTGTAAAAAAAGGTTGGGCACCCCTGTCAAAATAGACAACCTGTGGCACACTCTTTCACATTGGCTGTGAAGTAAACCAAGGAGCGCCACTTTGCCGAGGCCTGTGCTAACCAGGGGCATGTGTGACATTCTTTCTTAACAAAAAATAAAGGTGAATTCTGGAACCTTAAATGTGTGATTGTGATTAATTGTGAATAACAAATTCCTGTGATTATTTAGATTCGTAAGATTCGATTCGATTATTTAGATTTGTAATTTTGTGAACATTGCATACAAAGTCTATCCTTAATATATATATTTTTTACCTACTCCTTACCCAGTACGTCATAGGTTGTAATCTAAAGCATTACCAGGGCAACATATTAGGCTATTCTCAGTCATACTTGCCCATACTTGTCAACCATCCAGTTTTTCCTGGAACTCCCTCTTATTTATGAATTTTCCTGAAAATATCCAATATCAAATCCCATATCATCAAAAGACCAGAATGGAACATATTTTTGTAATTGGAAGTCAGTCAGTGAGTGTCATAAGGCAGCTCGCTGCCAAGGAAATAAAAGTAGCATCAAAAGAAATTAAAGCTAAATATGGGTTAGATAGAAAACGAAGCCAAAAACCAGAAGCTCAGAGCAGCAGCTCCAGTGTTGCTGGCACTGCAAATCGGCTTATGGTCCTTTAAGTGAGTAACAGTCAACAGTAACAGCAGTTTTGTAGTCTGTTTTCTTACTGTTAATAGAAGCTGCTCCAATTTCCCCACAGTATTTTGAGCCAAAATCCCATAAAAACTCTATTTTCAATGGTCAGAGTTGACAGCTGTTTACATACCTTAGCATAATTGCTGGGATTGATAGGGAACAAGCAAGTAAGTAAGGTATGTATATACAAGGGTCATTGGGTGAGTAGACGTCCTGGTTTGACCAGTATAGTTCCAAGTTTTGACTTGCCTTTCCCCAGTCCCCGTAAGTGTAAATGACACTATGTCCTGGTTTTCAACAACCTCTAACAAATTCCCCCAGTTTTCAGTGCTTCAAGGAAGCAGTAATGTTCTCTTTCACATTAAGCCAACCTAAATCCATTCAGAAAACATATACAATGCACTACAAGACTGAATTCAACACCAGTTTGTGCTCTCAGTCCAATACAAGGAGTCAAATACAGGAGTGGTCGAACAGAAAAGGTGGCAGACACAGCGAGAGAGTGGCAGTTGAGACCAAGCGAGGATGAGTAAAGAAGTGAATGTATAGAACATAGGTCCTCTGTGGTATTTTCAGTCCTTTCATAGCCTATGTTATTTTAAGAAGCAGGCTTAAGAGCAGGCTGCTCAACAAGGCTGCTGTGCATTAATAATATTGCTTATATTTTATTTTCATTTATTTTTTCACAAAGTGTGTTTGGGATCTTGAAAATCTTGTCACTCATATCAAAGAACTTATCTCAGACACAAGGACAGATGTAGCCAAAAGACAAACAGTAGCTACAAAGACTGTAACAGTTAGTATATGCTATGCTAGCTACACACTAACATACCCTATAACTTCCAGTGATTATGCTAAGCTATGCTATAACTTAGGTTAACAGTGTCAAACTGAGCACTGAACACACAGAAGAGAAGGGTATAAAATGAGCTATTTTTTTCAGAAAGCCAGAATGTCCCTTTAAAGGCACACCAGGCAACATTTTTAGGTTAATTTACCAGCTTCATATTCACTTTGATGGCCAGGAAGATATATATTGATGCACATACACTTGTTAAAGGAGAAACAACTTAAAGCAGTTTGGTGGATGGTCACTCAATCCTATAGTTGATTGACTACATGTCCATAAGTGGAACTTTGTGCATGATCATGCATAGAGCTGCCCATGCAAACAAGATTTTGAAAAAATCAATAAAACTCTGAATGTGAAAAATGTGAATGTGAAAAAACGAAATGTGTCATTATCGATTCTATACATACAGTATACTGCAATTTTCACAGTCAATACACTGTAACAGCATTTCACACACAGAGGGTTGGATCTGATAGAACAGGTGGTCAATAACTCTCAATAACACCCCCAACACATCTGCCCTCGTTTTGGAATCAATCAACCATAGGATTCAATCACTATCCACCAAGCTGAAAAATAAAGGATAGTGCAGACATCTTTCATTATTATTTTGGTGTCACAAACACCAAGGAAAACTGATGGTTTCAAAAATGAAACCGAACTGAAACATGACAAATGACTGTGGAGTTTACATTTGCTCTTTTAAAGAATGCATATTTCATATCCACTGAAACATACCATGAAATTAAAACAGATACAGAAGCAGAGAGAACAGTTTGTTTCATGCTCTGCTTTAACCAATGCCTTGTAGTGGCCACAGGAACAACACCAGTCCTTCACTCCTCAAACAAGAAGTAGGCCTAATCATTTCCAACGAGATCTGTTGAGGCTGAGGAGCCATCTGTGGCACACACCGGCTAATTTGCTCAGGTGGCTTGTCAGCTGGAGCCCACTTTTGATTGGATAATTCTGATATGAATAGTGGCTCTGCACTCTGCCAAAACACCTGGGTTCACTCCAGAAACAAGCAATTATGGTTTCAATCAGTCGGTTTGCAGACCACTGGCATTCTTCTTCAACTGTAATTTCTTGAACGTTTCATGCATTTTCACATTATAGCTCTGAGGAAAATGTATATGTATTGTACAGTCCTTCAAAGAAGCTTTTTTTAACTGGATATTCAGGTTCAAGAAATGTCCAAGCTTAAAGGAGACATAGAATGGAAAACCATTTTGAACCAACATGAAGTTGTGTTGTGCCCCAGAGCCAGCCCAAGGCATACGCGATATAAGCAGCTATTTAGGGCCCCGTGTCACCAGGGAGCACCCAAGCGCTAGGAAATCTCAATAAACTTTAGATTTATTGTGGTAGATTAACATTATTGTTTGCTCTGACAATTTTATAAATGCAGTTTTATGGTGTTCATTTGGCTAGCAAATACGGTATCAACGACATGTACAAAAGCGCCTGTTTCATAATGGATATTCTTCTTCCTGACAGCTGCGCTCACATTGTTCTCATGTAAGTACAACAAGAGAATGTCAATGATACAACTGGAAGCTGCAGCACCAAACCGTGTTGCGTCTGGAGAAAAGAAAGCAAGATAAACAGCAAGACAAAGGTATGGAAGCATGCCGATTTACACTACACATTGGTAGAATCATTAAAGAATTTAAATGTGTCAGAGAAATCTTGTTTTCGATTAGAGTAAACCTACGGTCAGCTAATGACATTTCTATGACATTTCTATCTAAGGCTAAAACAAGATAACCCAGCCTTGCTCAGTTACAGTTAAATTTGAAAATGCTGTTGATATTGTATATATACAAACGATTCAAGATGTCAGGCTAAATAAGAGAGAGAGAATTGAGTATTACTGCGGTGTAATGCATGGTTTGACTCACTGAATAAAGCTGCAACTTTTTGTTCTGAAGCTGGGTTTATTTGTTAGTTGCTCAGGATCTAGCCTACACCTGTTGAAGGGAAAGAGGTTAGACAAAGACCTATAGCTGTGAACAGTTTCTGTTACGCCTACCAGCCCCGAAATTCATGCCTAAAAGGCTAAACTTTATCGGTATGCAGAGCTGAAAAAGAAAGGATAACATCTCGGTAGTAATACATATTTAGAAAAATCAAGCGGAAAAAAATCTTATAGTGCTAGAAAGACGATCAGGGAGTTTGTTTACTTGTCTTCAACCATTGCATAGCTTAGTGAAATGAAGAGGAGGTAGTCACTGATGGCATAGGCAACAGTAGGCTAGGAAAGGGGTTCTTTCATCAGGATCGGTAAAAGTTTGGGAGGTATCTCAAAATGAGTGAGGCACCAGTTGAGTGCAGTTGATCTATTAGACATGAGCTAGAGGGCTAGGCTAAACTAGAGATGGTTAGTTAAGAGCTAGGGGGACTTTGACTAGGCTGAACCTCTTCCCTTCAACAGCTTCAGTACAATAAGTTGCAGCTTTATTCAGTGCATCAAATCATCAGTGCAGCTTCATTCAATTCTCTCTCTCTCTGCCTCCCTTTCGCTAAAAGAGAGGTTAATTTAATACTCCGTGCTGTGCTCCGAGTGTGAGTCCAATCAGAGACGTTTCCTTTTGAGAGGAGACATACCCTTTCAGGTTTAAGTTAATGTAATTGTGTTTATTGATTTATCGTTGTGATTCATAACTTGGTAATTTGTTTTAGGATTTGTTGTTGTGTTTAATGAATTTGTTGTTGTGTTATAAGATTTGCAGTTTTAATATGCCATTTTGTTTTTTGATTTGCCATTTTTAATTTGTGGTTGTGATTTTTGATTGAAGTTGTGTTTTTTATTAGTTGTGTTTTGCACTTCAAGGCCACCATACATGAGTACCAGTACCAGTACCAGTACCACCATACCAGTAAAACATTGGAGAATTAGAACAAAGCCTACAAGTGATGTCAAACAGCACAAAGCCATTGTAGTTCAGTTGTGGTTGCCAAAGAGGGTGCCATTTAGCCAAAAGGACCATTTCAATACACTGCCTAAATATAAAGTTTTAATTAAGCTTGTAAAATTGCACTTAAGCTTATTTTTGATTAATTAAAATTTTATATATTTTACCATCAGAGAACAAGGCACAATACTCCTTTTATCCATTCTCTGTCCTTTAATATTTTTAGTTATTAGAGCTTTTCCACATAGGCATAATGTACTGCAGTCATCCAGATACTGTTGAAATCAACAAACAACACTCAATATGAATGTGAGTATGAGGATCTGAGAATATACAAATGGTCTTCAGATATACTGAAATCACAACATCTCAGCAGTTGTTTTAAAATGATGTATGAAAAAAAATAGTTTAAAAGCATTTTAAAGGAACTGTCAGCATTTGATGCTTCCCAATACTAAAGAGAGAGATAGAGAGTCTGTCTTCATCTCATCCCTGCGTTTGTGCCTTTGGACAGTCACATTGATCTGGTCTTTGATCCAGCTCATATAGCACATCAAAGTGGATCTAAAATGAAGAGCTTTTTTTACCATTTCCACCTTGCAGTCTAAAAAGACCAAACAGAATTGAATCTATTCCGCACACTTTCTTTTACACCCAAAATGGCAGTGGTGCAACCGTGATTAGGAAGGAGAAATGTCAACTTAATAGCATGTTAAAGGTCAAGTCAGAAAAATGTATCACCATATTTAACCAACACATTATTGAATAACAGAACTTGATTGTTATTACTATACTTGGTGGCATGCAGACTCCTCAATGACCCTCATACACGAATAACATTCAAAAATATGTCTTAGGAATTTAAGGAACCCAGGGAAGAGCCACTAAACCCAAAATGTCATACAGGTTATGCAGGCAGAGAAAACAATGAATTAATTAAATTTCATTCATTTAAGTAACATTTACTCTTCATACACACAATAACAAATACAAAATTAAATAAAGGTCAAACACAACAGAGCTAACAACTGAGACAGGCACTGGGTTTGGGTAGCCTGGGTAAACCCAGGCTGTAACTCAATCAAGACTGAAGGCCAGATGTACAAAGGCTTTTGCACGTGTCCTAGGTGTTAAATCTCCAGACCGCAGTTTAATCCAGACTGCGGTCAAATGTATGAAGTAGCATTGTATGTATGAGAAGCATTCCAAAACAATCGAATCAGTCTTTAAAACACCATGTTTACATAGTTGTATCACATGGCAAAATATAGTTGTGTTTGCCATCTAATGGCTTACTTCTACTTTTTCATGTCATGCACGTCTATATGCCTGTTTGAAGCTGTTAATAGTTTTTTGTTTCTTTAAGCATGGGGAGTAGAATTACTGTCCAGCATTATCTCCCTAATGAAATTAATGTGACACTGTTATGTCTGATCACTTAAAGCATCGTGTCTTCCGTGATTCATTCCTTTCAATAACTCAAGCAAGCATGTTGTAGACACAGTACGGTTAACTCAAAAGGGGCAGGGACCAAGTGCAAACTATGAAATGAGGTTCAGGTTTTGTAAATAGGATGTGAAAGAAGGTGTGCGGTTTCTGTGAACTTACCAAGGAAAATGCAATGTCTGGCCCTGAGAGTAGGTTTGTAGACAATTCATTCAGATCCCATTTGTAGGGGTTTGACCAGTATAAAATGTTAAATTAAGTTGAAACATTAAATTCTTACCAAATCTCTTTGGAGCTGCAGCAAATACATCCTCCATGTAAATGTCCATAGTTTAACCATAGACACCTTCATTGTAAATCATTTAAAGCCCACCAGATGTGATTGGTTCCTGGGTCTGTGTTGATTTGGTAATGGCCTGCCAAGGGGTTGACTCCAGGTGGAACTGTAGAATAAATTTTGAGTTTGATATCGGCCTGTCTGGGTTTAGCCAGAGTAGGACTGGGGCCTATTGAGCAGGTAATTCAACTGAGTATAGCCTGCTCAAGTATGATCCAGCCCTGCATATGCTCAGGCTCGAATGGACCACTCACAGCACCACGGACTGGGAGTTGAGCACAGTGCAGTATCAAGTCAGCTAAAACCCCAGGATACTAGTTTCACTGGTTAGCAGGCATCAGAAGGAAGGTTTACTAATGTAGCCTGCACACCAGATATTAATCAGCAGGCTACCATTACTGGTACAGCAGGGTTACAATAACCCCCAAAAAACGAACCAATGTGCTTTACACAGACACACCAAGGGGAGTGTAAAGCTCCTAGGCCCAGCACAGCACACTATTAGGAAAATAGTTAGGCTGCCAGCAGGAGTCTTCTAACTTTAAGACCAGCACAAATACAAAACAAGAAAGAAAACAGACACAACTGCAGTACTGTTACAAATTGTAGAATAAAGTTCTCATAGAATGAATACAAAATGTCTAACATAAATTACATGACATTATAACAGTGATAAGGCGTTATTACCAGTGGTACCAATACATACACAAGTAAACCTCTCCAATAAGCCCTCTATTGTCATAAACAAATGGCACTTAATATATTAGGGTGACATTAATCATGCAGTGATACTATCAACATTGTTTTTGAAGGTACATGTGACTTTCTTTGCAATTGGGCCGGCATCATTAAAATCCAGAGGCAACAAATCACACTCTTGCCTGGTATGCCTTTAAATCTGACAGTCAACCTTCAAAAAGTATTCCATTTTATGTCATCAAGGATCATTATCATCTAAAATCTTAGATTTTAGATATTTTTACTCAATCCCACTTAGCCAAATTGTTTACCAAATGTCTGTCAAAGCAGCACTTTTTAAAAAATACTCTAAGAGTTGAACACAGAGACTTGAGAGACTTCTTTATTGAGCTTGAGCACAATTAACCCCCTGTGGTGATAAACATCAGTGAAGTGCAAATAATTATTCCCTGCAAGTTTTAGTCCTTGTTGTTTTCTTTTCCTCCTCAAAGCTGTGTGAAAGTTTAGCCTTTCTGCCCCAAGCTGGTAGCTGGTGGTTGATAGGATGTCAGAAAACACACTCAGAGATAGAACAACATAACATGTCATTCCATGTGCTGTATATTCTGTGTCATCCCCATAGTAATCAACATCAATAATATACTAACCATATGTACTGCTCTACATCAGCAATAATTTAACATGAGCATGTGGCATGTTTGTAAAGAGGGTTTGCACATGAATGAAATCAGGCTTACTGTAAGATAACGTTTTTTAGCTAATTTCCACTAGTTTACATCTTTAAAAGAACAACTGATCAATTCTCCACAATGTTGTCAGCTTTGTTACTATAATTAGTATGTATGTTAGTATGTAAGTATTGTGTGTGTGGGTGTGGATTCGCCGTTGTAGATGTTTTGTATTGAATGATGTGGACTCTGAAAGGAGAGAAAATAAGGTTGAAAAAGATTGCCTGTGGATATTACATGTACTATTTATATTCCTGCCATGAAAAACCCTGCATTATTTGGAATAATAATGGTTCTCTACAGTATTTGACTGAAACCTGCTGATACCCAGCAGTACTTTTTGACGGTTCATACCACTCAATAGCTCCAAGTCTTGCCCCCATTTCATGAGCTTTGTCAGTGCCAGTTTGCAGTGTGTGGTGGACAGGAGTGGTCTCACTCTCCCTGTTTCTCCTCTCCTACTAATCACAGGCCAGTGAAAGGCAGCCAATCAGAGGCTGAGTTTCAGAGCCCCCTGCTTCCCTGTCTCTCAGAGCATGGCATGGTGCACAGAGTGGGGGAAAAAGCCAGTGAGAGAGCTCCACGCAGAGAGAGGGAGAGAGAGACAGAGAGAGAGAGAGAAAAGGAGGTAGGAAGGGAGAAGTCAGTTGAGAGAGAGACGGAGAGAGAGAGAGAGTCAGGGAGGGAAGGAGATAGGGAGGAAAAAAGGCAGTTGAGGGAAAGAAAAAGAGAGGGGAAGCGGCAGCTGGGCAGACAACTGTAGTCAGTGTTGGAATCCTGGTGCTGCCAAGAGGCGAACGAAAGCCCCATCTCAGCTCTGAAATCAGGATAGATGGCATGCACCAAGAGAGACAGAGGATCTTTTTGAAAGGTAGGAGTGACTTATTTGTGACTACTAGCTGAAATGACTTGTTTTCTGTGTTGATGATGTATGGAGTACTTTTAACCTGCTGTGCTAACTAGGTGAAGTAAATTTAATTAAACGTTTTTAAGTTTGCCTTAGAGAGTATTACAAAATAGTTGTTATAAAAATCACATAATTCCTGATAACACCTGAAAAATTACAGACTGCATTTAAATGGCAGAGTGTCTTTAAAATCAATGTCAATCATTTCATCAGTAACACTTTATTAGTGATTCTTCACTTAATTAGAAAATACTTTTTAGATGAATGTGCTTATTTATTCTGTTGCTATGCATAAAAGATATGGAGCTTTCATGTATGATATTGAATTAGCTGTAATATTTTGGCTACAGCAGGAATAAGAACAAACAACTTCGAGAAGATGTGTGGGAAAAAAACTGGATGATGTTATGAATAGACATGAACTTTAGACACTTGTACATGCACAACATACCTACCATGTATTTCCACTTAGAATCGTGTTTCCAGATGTCTCTAGTTTACTCTTGATTCTGTGAAATCAGCGCACATGCATTTGAGCGAGTTCAGTTTAATTTCTAAGAGCTTGCTTAGAGGTGTTTGTGTTTGATCCTCCTTGCTAGAGATATGGGGCTCTGGGATGGCGAATGCTTTGATGCGTCAGTCACTGTCTCTCCCCTCTGAGACTTACCCAGGGTTTTACTGTACAAATACGGGGACAAACATTGCAATCTGTTAACACAGTGCACATCTGAAGCTTTCACAAGACGACTGCACCTTTCTGCTAGAAAGCCTCTGCCCACGGTGGGATTAGATTTAGTACAGCAGCTAGAGCAGTACAAGTGAGCAACGCGCATGCTGTCTCAAAGTGCACTGAGGTGAGAGCTGTTGACTGTTTTTCCAAAAGGCTTTATCACCCCTGCATGGATGATCATGTTATCCATTATTAGCGGTATGTGAACTTTCTATATAATACATGTATATATTGGTGTCAGGCCATTTCGTCATCTTTTGAGATAGCAAATATGTCCTTAGATTATTAAGCACTGACACCATTACATCAGTTTTAAGATCACCTCAGCTGTTGTTTCTTTCATTGTTTCTTTCTCATGGTCAATCTGAATGTTTTTTGTGTGTTTTACACATGTAATCATGTAACAGCAACCCTATTGAGCACAAATGGAAGCACACACACATACCCATCCTCACTTGTTGTGGCACGTGTATAATTGCCTTTCAACATGGAGATAAATCACTAGATAAACTTCCTTTGCCCTCATTCAGGGCCACAATCACACTTTGCCTTCTGAGTAGAGGGATCACAAGCAAGGCAATTGGCTTCATAATGAGATAAAAGTCAGTGACAATCAATTTATTTTTGGCAGTGACGTAATGTGATATTAATATCAGACTCTTAAGCAGCTGTAAGTGGGCCAAGATGGGAGCACATTAAATAGATGTCTGCTGTTGAAAGTAATGGAACAGCTCAGTATTAAACACTGTACAGCTGGGCAAAGGAGAGACAGTTGCAATTAAGAGAGAGCAGAGAGACAGACTTGTGCTATTGATTGCCTGCGTGTTATGACAGTGTTTCATGACATTTTGTCTCTTACAAAAGACGCAAAAGAACACTGTTTATCACGGCAATGCCTCCTCCATTGTCGGGTCATTTTCAAGCACATCAAACATGCCACCTCCCTTTTCAGGTCCAAAGAATAGACCTGAATCATTAAACCCTTTATCAGGAAAAAAATCAAATCCTGGGACCTGTTAGGTTTAATTATCTTATATTCAAATGACTGCCTTGATACTGTGGACCTGCTGGAATCAAAGGCTTTCCTGCGGGCAAGCCATCAACATGCAGTGTATCTGATCTGTATCAAAGTTTCAAAACAAAGAGGACAAGGCATGAATATTTCAGAGGAGAGGCCAGCTGTGAAAGCCATCCTGTGTGAGAGGTGGGGAGATGGACAGACCAAGCTTGGGTGGGGGTAGAACGGTGGGGGTTGCCAGGCAGAGCAGGAGACAAGGCAGGTCTTGAGCTCCACCAAGTGGCGGCTGGATGCCGCAAGGGCTAGCGCTCAGTCACACAACCGGCCCTCCACCCACCGGTGCAAGAGCCCCCGCTCTTGCATGGAGCTTATAGGCAGATTAAACACCTTTCTCATGGCTAATGATGTCGGGCCACTTGCCAGACACCTGACACACTGTGCGTGGGCACATCTAAATGCTTTAAAAAACATGTTGGGTGTAGGAAGGTTGTGTTTCAGCTAAAAATGCTCAGAGCTATGTTGCCTATGTTCAGTGTGTTGGTGTTCCCAAAGTGGTTGAGCCTTTTTTTTTTTCTAAATCTGGTGTCGTTTAATCATACAGACTAATTTGAATTATAGGTAAAGAGCAAAACCACTTAATGAGTTCAAAGTGTCTCACACATAAACTAAAGCTATTGTGTTTGTGTGGGAGCACTGAGCTGACCCACCAATATTTGTGTACAAGATTACTCTAGAAGGCATTACATTTGCCTTAGCTTCAATTTTACTGAAGACTTTAAATTTTGCCCACCTTTTTAATCAGGGCCTAATCTCTCCCTAAGATCACAATGATGAGTGAGGTTTTCATGATTTTGCAAAATGATTTCTTGTCTCTGAAATATGCTGATAAATACACTAAAGCACTAAACAGCACTAAAGCTGTTCATAACCAAGAATATCAGTAGGAATAAGCATTCATTGGGATGAAAAGCAGAACCTTCAGTGTCATACCTAATATGACTCAAATAAGTGAGTCTGTGGTTTTGCATGGTGCACTAACTCGCTGACTTCTTGCCATCAGAAATTCATTAGCTGTCAGGTATTTCCAGAGTGCAGTTCTGCTTGCTATGCACCATGCATCCTGGATTAATATCCACTATGCTAATAACATTCCTGGAAAGGCTTGAAATGATAATTGAAACGTTCAATCATAATAACAATCAAACTGGATTAATTGTTACAATAGGGAGTTGACTTTTTGCTGCCTGGAGGCATGAGACGGAATTAACAATAATGTCAACAACACTATTAAGCACTGGGTGTATTATTTAAAAGGCAATGGAAATAGGCACATATTTCCCTGACTTTGAGCACATAATAATCCAAACTGAGTTTCAATTCTCTGATATGGTAAAAAAATACAGACATGGCTGCTTCAGAGCCACAAAAACCTTGTACAAACCTTGTACATATAGGGGTACCCCACACTTGTATCAATAATCTACTAGGAACATCTATTACACAATAGTCTAGTCCTCCAAGTATACTGTCATTGCTATGAGCAAACCATTTTTCTTTGAATTTTCCACACTTTCAAACTATTGAAGTCACGATCTGCAGTATGTATTACCACCACAGAAAATAATAAATTACTACCTTATTTGCATCTCTCATTTGCTCACTAATGAACTAGAGTGAACAGCTGTACATACTGCATTCACATTCATAGTCACTGATAATAAGAGTTAGAAGGCCTGTAAACATTCTATCCTATCAGGACATTCAGAGCATGAAAGTTCATAAACATTTGGTATTGCAAGCAGCATGGTGACTTATGTAAGTTGACTGATGCAATTTTCAAGAAATTAATTCTGCCAAACAATTACAAGATCCAAACAAATAACGTTCAGTATATTTCAGTTCTACTCCTGTAATGCCTACCAGTGTGAAAAATACACACAGTTGCTGTGGCAAGACTTTCTTGGAGAAAATGTGCAAAAGACCCATGGCCATGGCCTTTTCCAACTTCTTTGGCATATGTGCATCAACATAGCAGTGCTTCACAATGAAAATTCTCCCCTTAGACATATCAAGTAGGGAAATCAAGCGATTATTTAAAAATGAGTCAGTCTTTTTTGCACATTCAAGCTGTTCTAGTTGTTGAGAGTGAAGCAAGTTCAAAGAGTACTCTATGATAGTCAGACATACAGTTGTGACTTTTGTGTTAGCTAAGAGTAAAATGATTTTAAACTCATGTGTCACTGGATTGTTTGGTGAACAGAATTGTCTACTTGTTTTATTGTACTGAGTCAAAAGACACAGGTTATCATCATCTTACCCCTTTCCAATTGTAGTTAGCTTTTAACAATCCCATTAAAAATGTTTTAAAAAGAATTTTGTGTATATAGCATGTTATCTGCATACCATTTTAATCTAAGCCATCTATATCAAACATCACAGACATTAACATCTGTAAACATGTAAAATACATGAGGTATAGCAGAAGTAGGATTGGGATCCTGAAGGTTCCAAGAATGTAAAATAAAATGTGGCTACCAGGTATCCAATTTTTCAAATTTAAGTTAAGTTCATTGATTTCTAAACTCTGTAAGGATGTGTGTGCCTATATGCCAAGGATGTATGTGCCTATATACCTTTTGTAGGTGAACACATCATACATAAACATGTTGTGCATTGCATTGAATGCACTTTAGTTGGAATATCTATTGCTAGAACATTCTGGATGTTGAAAGTAAAGTACCTTAATAGAACCAAAAATTTACCTGATAAGACTCAGGAAATCTGGAAAATGGAGATAAGAATAATTGATATGTGGAACCTAAACCAGAATTCAAATGGTGCACAGCCCTGAACAATACTTTTAAATTATACATCAATATCAGACAGGGCTATTGAATACATAGAGGATTCGTGAAGTTCATCACAGATGATTTATTTCATCACAGATGACTAATGCCTTTTAGACTAATGGCTATTAAGTGTGACTTGTTTCTGAACTCCGCACCATAACAACTTTTTTTTTTTTAAACAAAAGGTCAACAAGAGGCAATTGCTAGTTGTGTGGCAGACAGGCCTTGACAAGCAACTGCTCCCATTCATCAGGAGCTCATGTTTTTCTCCTCTGATTCTCTTTGCAGAGGTGCGAGGGTAGATCAAAGCAAGGACTACAATGTCAGATTCCCCAGTCCTGCCAACCCCTCTACTGTTTCGGGCCTCTCCCTGCCAGCAGCCTCACCATCATTAGATTATTCAGCGGGGCTCAAACAGATATCTTGCGGATTGATCGATGTAATGATGATGAAGTGCTTCCTCCCACTGCTCACCTTGCTCCTCATCCCCCACCTGGGCAACCCAGCTCAGCCAACACCTCGCAGCAGTGGGAACAGGAAGTCAGCCTCTGGGGTGGACAGAGACGAGAAAATACTCCACAGATCCAAGAGAGGCTGGATGTGGAACCAATTCTATCTGATGGAAGAGTATACAGCAAATGAATATCAATATGTTGGCAAGGTGAGGCAAGCCTATAGCACTGGATATAACTGAACAGCAACAGCATGCTTGTAGTGTATTAATAATATTGACAAAAATATCCTGGCATGCATTTATACATTGTCATTGGTGGGAAGACGTACACATTAGAGAGTGCAGTGTAAACAGCATGTTGGAGGAAATGCAAACAGCACACACTGCCCTATTTCAATTACCTTGAATGAACTAAACCTGTCGCTGATCAAGCGCAGTAAAGGTATGTGAGTATGCTCTCAAAACCTAGTCAAAAGAGTGGCAATCTACACGGGAAAAATTTAATTGGAAAAAAAAATGATTGAAAGACATAAAAAGGCAAATGAAAGTAAAGGTTGCTCTTATGGATGAGCAACACAGCTCAGAATACCAATTTCATTGCTTCTGGACAGTTCTTCTACTCACACATCTAAGACAGAAAATTACCACTAAAATGTTAGTTTGTCTGTCTCAAGGTCATAGTGATGCTACTTTCTCTGTAGCTTTGCAAAGTACTAGCCCAAATCAATAATAGTTTTTTTTCCAGAGGTTTGGGGATTATACATATGGTTCAGTTCAGCAAGAGGAGGTTTGACATCCTATTTTCATTTTGGGCCCCATCTCCATATACTCTATGCTATCATCAAAGGGATGCAAAGCAGTGCAAATATGAATTACACAGTCGCTGAGGCTTAAGTATTTTCAAAGAGTGATAAGCGGAGAAGGATGCCCAGGAAATGGCGATAGCAGTGGAGCAGGCAGGGAGGCGGAGAAGACCAGTTTTGACAAACATTAACATTCCCTGGACCAGGTGGTGAGACCCAAAAGATTTTTTTTTTCAGATCAGTATAGTGTCGCCAGCCTGCAGTCTCTCTTTCCATTAATATTGCACATTGGTTTCATGCTTAGACAGCCTTCTCTTACAAAGCACATGTTAGACATGAGTTCATCACACTGATGGTTTGGCAATTACTGAGATGGAGATAGTAATGTGGTGGGATGGTCCCAGATACACATATAATATAAAGAGTTACTCCATTTCAGTTCAGGACTTCAAGAATTCCTCAGACACAGTTGGATGTCAAACACCTTTGATGAATGAGTCTCTGAGTCTTACCTGGCAAGCATTAATCATTTTCACCCTCAACTACTCAAGATGCCAACTAAATCCTAATTAATTGGACAAATTTAGACTGCTCTCAATATGCTATCAGCTTGTCTAGAGATTGTTGGCAAGAGCTAACATAAAACAAAGATGTGTGACAGAATTTGTATACTGTACTGTATTACTTCAACTGTTTGCCCCTCAGTTGTCAACCCTCCTCTGGCTCCCAAACTGATGCATTCAGAGGTGAAGTGGGGTTTCCACCTGGTGATTATGGTGAACACACTGGAACTGCACCATTCTCCAGAGATTAAACTGACAGTTCTGAAGTACATGGCAACAGCTCCACACTCTTTGTTGCTTTCCCAAACACCAAAGGAAGCATGCTGTTATGTGGCACACTATCCACAATTGTTTTGAAAAATGATTTGACATGCAGGAAGACGTCCACTTTGCACAGGGGAGTTTTCTTACTTAAAGTATCAATGTCATAAAGTATATGTCAAATTTCAGATGGTATCTGCAAGTTTCTCCCAAAACAGTTTTCTCTCTTGGCACATGTTGATCAAGAAGAGTGGCACTTCATTTTCAGCTAACATGACACTTTATTTTCACAATAAATGCACAGCTATCACTAATCACGGCTCCTCAGGCTGCAAATTCCACATTATTACAATAGAATAAGAATGGATAGAAAGTGTTTTTTTTTAGTAAATGTATATTGTCTGCAATGGTGACATTGATTTTTATGAGTAGTCATGTGATCAGAATCATCTGATGAGTAGTCATGTAATCAGTTTTGTCTGCCAAATATACTTACATATGCAAGGAATTTGATTTTGGTAGATGTTAATTCTCTATACATGTATCTAGACATGTATCATGTATAGACATGTATAGCATACATTAAATAGGCAAATATATACATTATATAGGCATATACTGTACAACATACATTATATAGGCATATACTGTACAACAGAGACAACAATATACATATACATACATATACATAACATACATACATACATATACATAACAATATACATGATATAGAAATAGAACATACTGTACAAGACTAAGTACAGATGAAGTGGGGTGTAAGGTGCAACTAATAGTGCAGTGTAGTGTGCATGTGCAAGATACATATGGAATGATAGGTAAGCATGTTTGAAAAGTGGGTGAATAGCCAAAGTGGGGATAACCCAACTTAAGAGCAGTTCAGGAGGGTAATGGCAGTGGGTAAGAAGCTGTTCTTGTGTCTGGTTGTTTTGGTGCACAGGGATCTGTAGCACTGCCAGAGGAGAGGAGGTTGTGCAGGATGTGTGGGATCTTTAATGATGTTCTCTGCCTACTTCCAGTCTTGGAGCGTAGTCTGTGTTTGTCCTGTTTTGAGGCTGCTCCAAACCAAACTCTGATGGATGAGCAGAGGATGCATTCAATGAATGGTCATGCCTCCACTGTTAATACTGCAATATTCCTGCTGAGCCTTTTTCAGGATGGTTTTGATGTTGTAATCCTACTTCAGATCCTGGGAAATGATGGATCCCAGAAACTTGAATGACTCCACATTTGCCACTTGGCTGGACATTGGGAGGGGGGAGCATCTCACTTTATTTAGAGTATGCATTGAGTGTTTGCTACTCTTAATTATTTGGCATGAGCACATGGACATATAAAAGGACTGTTAACTTTGAGTTGTTAAGGTTTATAAGATAATATTATGATACCTTATAAGTTCAGTCATTAGAAAGTATAAGCAGTTATTAACATGAATTACATTAGTTATAAGGCTTTATGAATGTGATTAATATGCTTTATGAACGCTGGGTTCATTGAAAGTGTTGCCGATTTTTTTTTTTAATATTTGGGACATGAAGGTATAATTTTGCTGGCCTTTCTTTAAGATATTTAATGGGCACATAATATCTGAGAATAAGGAAAATCCTTTATTATATTTACTTATTTATAACACTGACACACTAATGGGCGTGTCTTATCTCTACTCAGCTTCAGTCCAATATGGACAGACTTGATGGAAGTGTGCGTTACATCCTCACCGGAGAAGGAGCGGGGACTATATTTCAGATAGACGATAAGACTGGGGATCTTCACGCCATCAGGAAGTTGGACAGGGAAGAAAAGGCCAATTACACGCTGCAAGTTACAGCTGTCAACACAAGGACAAACCAGCCTCTGGAGCCTGAAACCGAATTCATTATCAAAATCCATGATATCAATGACAATGAGCCAAAGTTTGCCAAGGCCACCTACACGGCAAGTGTCCCTGAGATGACGGCTGTCGGTAAGTCATGCATCTTAGTCTCTTTCTCTTTCTTCAGGATGTTCAGGCAGTGAGCAGGGACATTTTGGCTGTCATCAAGCTCCGCAGGGTCAAACCCAGTTTCATGGCTTTAGCTTTGAGATTTTCATTTTTTGACAGGTCTTGTGAAGCGTGAGGAGAGTGTTAAAGGGGAACATGCAGTACTGTAGGGTGTAGGGCTTTCACACCAGCATTCCTTCTGGTAGTTATTTCAGTGAAGTCTTTTGTAGTTGTTGTTGTGGATTATTTCTCAGTGATGTTTCATGTTGTATGGAGACAGTTGTCCTATGTATACTAGTCTGAACACAGGCACAGAAATGGTGTTTATGGTTCTTATGGTCTTGGTTCCTATTTTACACCCATCTTGGTGGGTCCAGCATCTACTTAAATGAGGCTTTCAGCATGCAAAATTATATAATATTGAATGATATCTCACAATGACTGCAGTCATTGTCATATATCATCAGTATCTCATAATAATAGCATAAAATCAATATCTTGTAATAGCTTGTCTTTTACAGGTATGTGGAAGATTCAAATGAAAACTGCTGGTAATGCCTTGGGTTAGGATTATACCTATACCAAGAGTTAGGTCAACTGCAGACCAAGCGCATAGCTTAAATTACTTCCAACATCAAGTATTGATTTATTTTCTTTGTGTTCTAAACATAATACAGTTCAAGATGTAGAAAGCAGATTTAGTGAGGACCCTGCAAACTGGATGTTTTAGTAATTGCTTTCAGTAGAAACAGGCGGATTTAGCCCAGATGAACAAATATTCCTCCTTGCGGCCAAAAGCCAAAAGTGTCAATGAGAGGTTCCTACGAGAGAACTGCCAAATCTGATCCTGGAGACACAGACTATAAATAGGACAGGGAGACGGCATTTGGAAGCCTGCACGTAGGGAACCGTTCTTCACACTGGTGAATTTTCCGTCTGTGTTTAACAAGAGGTGTTTTCAGTGAGCTATATATCGAATTGATGTGCCACAGCCTCTGTGAGTTTGGCAGCTTGTCTGAGTGCCTCTCTGGATGAAAAATGAACAAGAGCAAAATCACAGTCATCGGAACACTGGGAGGTAGCTGTTGCCTCCTCTACTGCTCTGCCTATCCTGCATAAAAGGCGTGCATTTATGGGTGAATATTTATTTCCCATTTGCACTAGCACTCAAAAAAAGAACACCCTGTTCACACAATCATGCTCAGAGGCACTGCATTTTTACTTTCCATCACATTTCCCCCTATCTATTTTACATCTCATTCTAATTCCATGCTCATCAATCATGACAATCAGACAAAATCATAGGGGAGAGGCTAAGCACTGACTTCCAAGTCTGTGACATAGCGCTATGACTAAAAATACTGATGATAGATATCCCATGCATATTTTAAAAGTATCATGCTGTTTCCTGGCAATGTAATAAAGATAACTCCTACAGCTCAAACTTAACTCAAAAGACTGTGCCAGTCGACTCTGTGTGAGCTCACCTAGGAGAGAAACTAATTATGTTCTTCACTATGATGACTGTTTATTTTCCTCTCTGACTTTGTCCTTGAATATCAGCACGCTAGATACCAGAACTTTCTCGTGAAGCACTGATATTACTTCTTTTTTTACAATGCAAAAATGACAACAGATGAGGATCTGTAAACGTTTCTCTCATTACTTCCCAATTTGATATGTGACAATTAGTCCTATCTCCTTCAACACACACGCACATATAAACACAAACACCCCCCCCCCACACACACACACACACACACACACACACAAATACTGACAATCTCTTACAAGTACCTGCTCTCTACTTAACACGCATGCACATTTACACTCTCTTCCATGCGTGCATCACATCAATATTCCAACCTCACAGTCTCTGCCTTCATTATTTGCCACCTACAAGTATACCTCCTCTACACATTCACACTGACTGATCTTGAAGAGTAATATGTTTACTTGAGGAAGCCTCCTTGCATTCTGTCAGTGTATGCAGCCAGCCTGCATAAGCCTGGTCTGTGGCAGAGGTATGGATCTACAGTGTGTTTACCAAGTGAAATGCACCAGGGAGGAGCCTCCTGAGCTCCCCATAATAAGATGCTCCTTTTCACTTTCACATCTTGCCTTGAATCTCCAGGCACTCCAGTTATGCAAGTCACTGCCACAGATGCTGATGACTCCTCTTATGGTAACAGTGCCAAGCTGGTGTACAGCATCCTGCAAGGTCAGCCCTACTTCTCTGTGGAGCCAGACTCAGGTGGGTGTGCAGAACATATGGAACAAGACGGTACCACAGCTGACGCATGTCCCTTAGGCTCTTGCAGGGCTGACGAGGCCACAGCACCTATCTGACAGTCACGTTATTCATCCCAAGCTTGAATTTGACTCTCTATGACCTATATAGGGATTTAGTCTGCAACCTCATACTTCTTGTAATGGAGTAGATATCTATTATCTCTCATTTATGTTTTTTTTTTTTAGAAAAAATGCTTATCCATAAACAAACTCTTTTCATGCATGTCCAGCTTTTCTTTCTGTTAAATCTACATTCTGAGATTACTCTGTTACATAAACCCTACAGGCGTCTAGAATCTGTTTTCTCGTGTGCTTATATTCATTGTGAATTTTATTATTTAGGGTGGATCAAAATAGCTTTACCTAATATGGACCGGGAGGTACGGGACAAGTATCAGGTGGTCATTCAGGCCAAAGATATGGCGGGGCAAATGGGCGGTCTCTCTGGGACGACCACAGTCAATATTACCCTGATCGATGTCAATGACACTCCTCCAAGGTTCTCATCTAGTAAGTTCTCACTCAAGCGGATTACCAACCTATGACAATTTACACTCAAACATAACTGACCACCAAATTCACCAGAAAAACTCATTTAGAATCATCAGTATGTAAAAATTTTCATTCGATTCTTTTTTTCCCAAGGTTCTTATCACCTCAGCACCCTGGAATCAACAGAAATAGGTGCTACAGTTGGGAGGATAAAAGCAAAAGATGGCGATGAGGGAGTGAATGCGGAGATGATGTACAGCATCACAGATGGTGATGGGAAGGAATTTTTCAATATCCTCACAGATAAAATCACGCAAGAAGGGGTCATCATGGTGAAAAAGGTGAGCAGGCACATATTAACATATTAACTTATCATATTAATCATCGATGTAAACAGAGGATCCATCAACCTAGAGTCAGAGTCACTGATATGATCCTCAATAACAAAAAGCTTGCCCACACATATCCAAATTTAGTGTCACTTTTTGTGGACATTTTGTGGCTTGATCATCAATACACGGCAATTATTGTGGGTTTCTCATACACAATGAAATCACATGTAACATTTGAAAATGAAACACAACAGTAAAAGTTATTTTATAGCATTAAGAAAAATTTATTTTGAATGTAGCTGTTATGTGGGCTATTCGGTCAAGCATCCATTAACTACCACATTGTGTAGAGATATACAATATAATGTTTATAGTATTCTCCTGTACCGGTTTATGTTATACATTTCCACAAAGAAATATATCATCATTAATTGTGAGGTTTAACTGCACTGTGGATTTTGCCTGATAGCCTACTCTTCTGTCCCTTCAGAAACTGGACTATGAGCGACAGAGACTCTACACTATCAAAGTGGAGGTGAACAACACTAAAGTGGACGAGCACTACTCCTCCTTTGGGCCCTTCAGGGACACAGCCACTGTCAAGATCACGGCTCAGGATGTGGACGAGCCGCCAGTGTTCAGCATGTCACCTTATGTTCTGGAGGTCCGGGAGGACACTGCCAGAGGAAACACCATTGGGAAGGTGACAGCCTGGGACCCAGACAGTCCTCATCATCCAGTTAGGTAGGGGCCTGCCTTAAATAAAAGTTTGGATAGAATGCTTATTAAGATTAAAAGATTACATAAAAAATAAAATGCATACACACGCAAACACACATACACAAGGATTTGAATTTGACATGCTATTGTTATGACGACACAACTTACATTATTGTTTGCCATGTGTTAGAGTGATTCACAGGAAAATCTCTCAAAAATTATTGTTCATGGTTGATTACATTTGTTGCTTAATTGGAAGAATGTACAGTTCAGTATAGAACAATATATTTTAAGAACGCTTACCATTCAAACAGCATAACAGATTTACATGCATAAATAGTATGCAGCGTGATCTGTGTAGACTGAATGTTACCATTTTTGCCTGGAAAAATTAACAATATACTTTTCCAGTGATTTATTGGAATATTTCCAAAAAGGGAAGACACTGTCTGACTCGCCCTAATCCCTAAGCCTGGAACCCTGACAAATCTTAAAGGGGAACTCCGGCACATCTGAACCTATATTCTATTGATTACTGTCATTATCCCAAAAATGAGCAAAATTGGTACTACCAGCGTAGATAACATGTTAGCTTCAAGACTAACCAGGCTGTTATAAAGTGAAGAGGATATTTCTAATGTCTAAGTAGATGGCCCTTATTCTACAAAAGCTGCATATCTTAAAAAGCCCTGTACAATACAGACAAGACTAACACTATCCCTGTTTGATTAGAATTGCTTTTGAGATTTTTCAGATGATGTGTTAAGCTACTGTGACCTCCATCATTTATTCCTTGGAAGGCAAGATGTCAAGCTGGTCAATAGAAGTCTGTGTTATCAACCGTTGTTTCTATAGGTTATATCATAATTTCATTGCTGCCATCATGTAAAACCTTGATATAATTGAAAATTATGAAAGGCTTTCACATATTGTAGCATTCAAACCTGTCACAATATTACTTCGCTATTTAATGGGCAGGATGAGTGCTTGCAACCAGAATGGTATTATGGACTTACGATTTCGGGATAACTGTGAGATCATGAGAAATAATTTTTCTCTAATAAACAATTTAAATAATCCACGTAGGATCGCTGCATAATGTTGGTGTTCACCAGGTAGGCTTGTGTTGTGTGGATGTGTAGTGATAAGTTACATTAGTGTCTAATGCTCATTCATATCATCTATTCAACTTGCTATGCAGTCTGTTCAAAACAAGTGTAATAACTACCTTAAAGTTCATCACTGATGATGCTGCACACACTCATGTGCTGCAATGTACAAAATGAGTATGGATCTTTACGTTCAATGTTGTGATTTGTAAGAAAGGTTGACAACCAGTTGCAAAGTAGTCATGTGGTTAATTTAGCATAGCTTTCCTAGGCATCACGTTTGCAGCTAACGTTAACATTAGCTGTCAAATGAATCATTTTTCCCACTACAGTGTTATACAAGCACACCACCAGCTAGAAATAGGCTGCTAATATCCACCTTGTTTGTTGTTTCTGTGTTCATTTGAAAAAAAAATAGACACCTTAGAGTGTCCATATAGATGAATTGGGCAAAGTGAAGCTTACACTAGCTCGTAATTCCTACTCGTACTTTAATGACTATGCTAGCGCGTCTGCCTACTAGATGCCTACCAAGCCTACCAGTGAGCATTATGAGATAGGTAGGTGAAAAACCGCAATAGGTCCAGACATGCCAGAGTTCTCCTTTAACTGGCATGTATCAACTTCATGATTGGCCAACTCATGCCAGTTAATTATTGGAGGGTTCAGGTTTTAGTGTTTGGGGCTGCCTAATTTTGACATGTTTCATAGATTTCTATCAAATATGTAATGCTCATTTAAAAGGAAACATATATACACATATATACATTTATACCTTTAACACAGTTTGTTATAAAGGTACAAATTTTTGTTTACCTCCCACCTGCTGCTAAAATTAAACTAACCATCATTATTAAATAAATCAAGTGAGAACTTGAGAACAAGTGGGCTCAGCGAAACGGTACAGAACAGAACATAATGAGTTTGTAACAAACCTAGAAGTTCAACAATTTTCTGAACAGTAGTGTTCACAAAACACCTCAAGGTTATGGTCTACTGTACAATTAACAAATTACTTCACTTTACTGGTATTACCTTGCCTTGCAAATTCAATTTCATTTATTAACACCAACACTGGCATAAGGCTTGTTAGGACATAAAAAAATAATAATAAACCTCATGGAGAGTCACATGTAACTAGAGCACCCCCTGTCTGCTGTTGACTGTAATCTCCTCTTGCACTACTCACTTCGCAGTGTATCTGAGCAGGGAGATAGTTAAGCTTTCAGTGATTAAACCTCTTCATTGCTGCATGAATTTTCACATTTGCGCTTAACCTACAGTGTCATACAGACAGAGTGTTAAAACAAATCACAGTGCATCATGTTCTTTCTTTTATGCAGGTACTCTATCGACCACCACACAAATCGAGACAAACTCTTCTATATAGATCCAATTGATGGGTCAATTACAACCCTGCAGCCACTGGACCGAGAGCTGTCGAAATGGCACAATATCTCAGTGCTTGCCACAGAAATAAGTGAGTTTCCTCATTCAAGAATGCTCATAGAAATACTCCTAAAGCAGGCAGGAAGGGAGGGAGTTAGCAGTTTCAAATAAAAAATGTAGGTTTGCAGAGGGTAATACAGCTTCTAAGCGAACATCCAAAAATGTCAACATGAATTAAAACATTTCATAACATCTTTTGTCATCAATTGGTTTGCAGACACCACAGTTTAAGAGGCACCAGAACATTATTCTCAGGTTGATTTCTAAACAGTCTCCATATGTTGGACTTTCAGATAACCTACATCAGATGAGTCGTGTTCCAGTACTCATTAAGGTCCTCGATGTCAATGACAATGCCCCGGAATTTGCTATGTATTATGAGACGTTTGTTTGTGAGAATGTCAAAGCTGGGCAGGTAGAGTGGCATTACATTATTCCATTCATTTATATGTTGTTCTCCTGAGGATGTTAATGAGACTATTGAGCCTTCTATACCTTTTTTTAACATGATTTTGCTTCTTTGTTGTAGCTTATCCAGACTATCAGTGCTACAGACACGGATGAGCCTCTTGTGGGACACAAATTCATTTTCACTTTAAGTTCCAGCAATCCAAATTTTACAATAGTTGATAATGAAGGTAAATTGTGTTTCACATCAAATGCATTCATGTTACAATAAAAAGCCATTATGAGATAACACCCTTATTTTGCATATGCCTAGAATATGTTTACTTGCTGTTTCAATTCCCAGTCTTAGCTGAATAAATTTATTCCGAATTTGAATTTTTGAGAGATCTCACAACATGCATCCCTGCTTGCTGACAGATAACACCGCCCGTATCCTGACCCGGAGGAGTGGGTTTAATCGGCATGAAGTGAGTGTCTACTATCTGCCTGTGATCATCTCGGACAATGATTACCCGATCCAGAGCAGCACCAGCACGCTGACCATCCGTGTGTGTGGGTGTGACAGCGGAGGGAACCTGCGCTCGTGCAGTGTGGAGGCACTACTCCTCTCTGCTGGCCTGAGCACCGGAGCACTGGTGGCCATCCTTCTCTGTGTCATCCTTCTTCTCAGTGAGTACAGTTGGGTTTGCCGGCCATGCAGCCATAACAATCTTTAACTAACGTTAACAGCAAAGTTTGGTCTCAGGTTTGGTAGGGACAATACCAACCCCAGTTAAGCCCCCCCATACACACACACCCATACACACACCTCCCCAGTTGTCGAGAGCTTCCCACCAGCCTGCAAACATGGTAGCAAAATAGGTCCAATTTCACATTCATACAACATTTTGGTGTATGTAAGTCTTGTTTTTAGGATTCATTTCTCTTTCATAATGAATCATTTAACCCTATGGGTCCTAGGCTATTTTCAGGGTAGCTTCAATAGCTTTACTTTTAAGTTCTTATCTTAGTCATTATAAGACCATCTACACATGCTATATTTAGTTTTTTTCAGGGTAGTCTAGGCTATTCAAATCTGGCAGGGTCTGATGTTTTACTACTTGCATATTCCTTGCATAAGTCTTAGTATCAAGAAAAATATTTTGTGTCCTATAATTGTCTGCATTTTTGCACATATCTCACCAAAGGAAGCATGCCAGTAGAAATATCTTTTCAAATGTAGATAGGGTGGGTTTTCTGGAATCTGGCAATATATGCTGATGGTGACATATTGTTTGGCCTTGCAATTTACAAAAATATTTGTACTACTGACATATTTTATTCATTTTCATATTTAATTCATATTTCATTGCACAGAGAAGAACTGAGGTGCAGTACACACAGGGCTGCATCAATCCTCTCTAATGCTGGCCAGGGTAACTGAAATCACATTTCCGCATGTGCCTTGGTTATATAAGAACAAGACCTGTGAATAACTTTTAATATGGAAAGGAAATAAATTATTTTGTGGTGGGAGTTGAAGACAATGCCGAAATTTTATGTGAAGACCAGATGACTCGGGCACTGCTAATAAAAAAAGCACATTGAAATCCGTAGGTTTGCCTGGTTATACATTTACATTTATGCATTTAGCAGACGCTTTTATTCAAAGCGACTTACAAAAGAGGATAACATTCAAGATACAACACAATGAAAGAAACTAACAAAGAGTGTATATTGCTAACATAAAAACTGCACTATTTTAAGTTGAAAGTGCAATAGTGTAATAAAAAGTGCAGTATAAAAGAGAAATTAAGTATAAGATGTTAAGTGCATTCTCAAAATTTAAGAAATGCTGCTGTAGGCTATAACACCATATAAAGTCTAACAAACTTCCATAGTAGAAAGACCGTTGATATAACAATTTGCAATGAGAGGTTTGCACTGGATAAACATAATGCAAGCCTGTTCCAGGCTACTACTTGGGTGTTGAAATAGCTCTGTCTTTTTTCTTTTTTCTTTTTTCGTGGCATTGTCTAGGCTACCTACAATGCAAAAATAGGACATCCTGAGTTTGAATACCAAGATAGCAGTAATGTTAAGTTGCAGTAGGCTACTACAGATAACTTACATTATCAGCACAACACACGTAGAGCCTATGCTTTCTCCTTTGTGTCTTCTGCTTGCCTCAGTGAGTTTGCTCCCAGTGAGGAGAACGTGAGCCTGCAGACCCTTTGTTTCAGCCAATGAAATTGCATTGACTATTGAGTTCGCAAAAAAATATGTGAATAAATGCTAAATATTGGTAAGGACTATGATGTCTTTCCAAAATATTGGTTGTGACATGTCCCTATTGTCCATATGTAAACCTATGACCTTGATTAACAGTTCTCACTCAGTTCCAAACTATGTTTTTAAATCTTGTTTTAGATGGTGTCTCATTTTTAGATTGTGGGAAGTATGATCATATTATTTTTTAATTAAAGATCATGATTGTGGTAATCAAATTGACTTTACTTCTATCCGTTCAAGTCTCAAAGAGTAACTCTGTCCAGCTTTTACTGAATATGCTCTGACATTATCTCTGACCACACCTCCTTACTGCCCCCCTTCATTTCCATCATTTGATGGAAGATGTCAGTGATGGTTGTTCTCTGGTCCATATCACTTGAAGCACTTGAAAGGATAAATCACCTCCTTCACAAAGGTGAAAAACTCTTGAGAGAGTAAAAGCCCCATATTGTACACTTAATGCAACAAATTACATGTATTAGCTGATCTACCTGACTGTGTTTATTGAAATCAGCTGCCACAAGTTCAGGTTGACAGAATGTTGCAAAACATTTTGTACGTCATCCATAGGGATGAATGGGAATCCTGAATACTGAACTTGGCCCTGATTTAGTGGATGGTTGGAACAAGTATGCTTAACCTGGACTTTTACTTTCTAAAACTGGAACTTTCCAGAGCAAACACTAAATCGTTCTGCATACAAAGGGCTAATCACCTCAAGTTGTGAAGGCTTATATAACAACATTATAATGCCTTATGAGTACAGTCATGAGGGTGTATAAACAGTTATGAATATGAATGTCATTAGTTGTAATACTGTATGAATGCATTTATAGTGCTTTATGAATACTGGGATCATCAAAATTGTTACCGCGTTGATAGTGTACAGTAATTCGTGAGTATATGATGGCTAATTTAAGTTGGCCTATATTAAAGTCTGGGCAGACAGATAGGGGATTCACTCAGTCCACCATCGGTTATTTGCACACCCACCTTAACCTTCCCACACCCACCAGATTTAGGAATTTCTATTACTGACTCTCCTGTTTCTGACTCTCCACAGTGATTGTGGTGCTGTTTTCTGCTCTGAAGAGGCAGCGAAGAAAGGAGCCCCTGATCATCTCCAAGGAGGATGTCCGGGACAACGTGGTGAGCTACAACGACGAGGGCGGCGGAGAGGAGGACACACAGGCCTTTGACATCGGCACCCTGCGCCACCCAGAGGCCATGGAAGGAAATAACAAGCAGAGGCGAGACATCATCCCTGAGATCCTGTTCCCTTATCACCGGCCGTCACCCACCCCAGAATGCACCGACGCCCGAGACTTCATCAACTGCAGGCTTCAGGAGAACGACAGCGACCCCTCTGCCCCGCCATATGACTCCTTGGCCACGTATGCCTATGAGGGGACGGGGTCTCCCGCCGAGTCCCTGAGCTCCCTCGGGTCTAGCCTCACGGAGGGCGACCATGACTATGAGTACCTGAGCAGCTGGGGTCCTCAGTTTAAAAAGCTTGCAGACCTGTACATAGGAAAGGACAAGGCCTAAATGCACATCACATCACCCCCTCTGCTTCAGCTCATGCTTGACGTTAACAGTGACTCTGAACAGACAGACACACACACACACGCGCGCACGCACACACACACACACAGGCATGAGCGATTGCAGTCACTGTTGTATTGTTTTTCATCTCTTTGTTTGCCTTTAAGGTGTTCGGTTTGCCATATGTATGGTGTGCAGGCTGGCTCTCGTCTTGAGGTGTGTGTGGCAGCATTGTTGTGCTGAGAGCAGCAGTGGTGGTTGTCTGATATAGTACAGCAGTTTACAAATGTGCTCTGAAATCCTTGTGCCATGACAGTGACTAACAGGGGCTTTGGCACTGTAGTGATGTGGTCTATTGAGAGAAAAATCTTAATTTGTATGTTTTGTTCATGTGAAGGCTTTTGCATTTTGTATAGTGTCAAGCTGTGAAGTCAAAGGAACTGTAAATACATCAAGACAGATGTCACACATCTTTGATGTCGAATTGGTGTATATATAGTGAATTATTGTGTTTTCTACACACATTTTTATGTATTACGTTTATTTTTTTAATAAAAAATGGAAAACAGATTTATCACCCTTTTACTTCACCCTTTATTTCTTAACTTTGCGGATATCAAGCTGCCACTTCGTTTAACAATTAGAGTACAATGACCAATGTATTCATATCATTAATTGAATAAAGCCAATAGCAAAAGCTTTAGATGTGAAATCAGGGAGGTATGTTATTATGGTGTTAAATTAGATTAGGCTTTATGAACATGAATAAAAAATATATTGAATTTAAATCTCTTTCTGGTATAAACACTCTTTTAAAAAGAGTCCATAAAATATTGTGCTCTGATTGCCGTTGTCTGCTACGCATGTCAAATGTGATCCTGTCTCAGAGTGATAGAAATCTGTAGACTCACAATAAAGAATCCCTTTGACCTTTATATTTACAACAAAAACACCACTGAAGAGTTTAGAGAGTTTACATTGCCGGCACAAGCACTCAGCTGGAGTCAGATGGCAGACTGATCCTGCTCATGAAACTGAGAATGTGAGCATTAGGCGGATTGTCTGGAAGTGCATTAAGTACTGAATCAATCAGTCCCTTGCCAAGCCAACTTTCCTCCCTTACTGTTAGCTGTTTAATTTACTGGATAACCAAATGCTCATGGATAGGGAGGCAGGGGATATGGATTGGTTTGTGTAGTGTATGTGTGTTTGGGGAGTAGCCATGTCACCACTGGCTACTTCTGAGCAACAGTTCAATAAGCAACCACTAGGTGGCATGCAAGGCCAAAACAAAAATTCTTGGTGCACAATTACTGCACCCCTGGTAAAGATGACTATATTTGTTGATGATTCATGTTAGTCACACAGTCTTGGCGAGAGACAAATATATTCAGAGAGAAAATAATGTTTCATATGAAAATACATATATTTGTGGGCCACCGAAGTGTGGAGGGAAATTGCCCCTAGTCTGTAAAGGCTATTTAAAATTCTCATAGAATCTCAAAATTCTCCTTTGGGACCAATCAGCTGTAAACCCAGAACTGGATTAGATGATTCATGCCACCCATGAATGAAGTGTTGAAGCAGCCCATTTTATGGCTCGAATGGTTATCTAGTTTGTAAAGCAGGTGTAGGATAAAGCTATCCATTCATGTAAGATCAGAGGTGCAAGAAGACGAGAAACAAGATAGACAGAGGTGACAAACTTTCTGTTTCATTTTTCTATGACCCATTCAGTTAATGTTATCTGCCGGTTCAATATTCACTTTATGTGGTATCACGTTTTTTGGATCTTTTTCCTACAGACTTTTTCCTACAAACTCAGTGACCTTGACCAACAGGGCTACTGGTTAACCTCCTTTAACATGACAAGAAAACTCATGTGAGACATGATTAAAGAGCTATTAAGTCACCCACCTGAGCCTAGACCTTTTTGACTGATGATACCAGAGGCCAATTAAGCCTTATAGTCAGTGACAGGTCAAGAGTAAAGATGAGACTGAATGGAGCCATGCTCTAAAACCTCAGGCTACAGAATATCAAATGCAAACATGGCACCTTCCAAAGGGCTATCAATAGGACCAAATGCAACTTGCCTGTTTTTTGTTTTGTTTGTCTTTTGTGAATAGCGCTACATGTCTCCCTCTCTCGCACGCACACACACACACACACACACACACACACACACACACACACACACACACACAGAAATAGTAGAGGTGTGCCCTCTTGTGGCCAAGGCCAAAACCAATGCACTGAGATACAGATAAAGGAAATGAGAAATGAGCTCCCACTAATGGCTGCATAAATCCTGCAACAGTTTAAGAAATGACAACTGAGAAGGATGAAGCTAATATGTTTATTAGATGGACCTAGCAACCCCTAAGTGGGCTGAACCTGTGACCTGTGAATTTTGTCATTGTTTCCATTCACCTCAAATTCTATGTATTTGATCAAAGTACACAGACATCAAGCAAAACAATAGTACAACAGCAATACAAGGCAATTCACAGGTTATTTTTTGGTACTTTTATATTCACATTAATAAAAACAATGAAATAATTATAATTTGAGCAGAAATGTTTCTCTCTCTGTCTCTCTATCTGTCTATCTATCTATCTATCTATCTATCTATCTATCTATCTATCTATCACTCTCTCTCTCTCTCTCTCTGTGTGTGTGTGTGTGTGTGTGTGTGTGTGTGTGTGTGTGTGTGTGTGTGTGTGTGTGTGTGTGTGTGTGTGTGTGTGTGTGCATACTAGCCTTAAGGAAGTCCTTGTGACTCTTCATTTGACTTTCTCAGCAATAGCAATGAGGAAATATGAACATGAGATACTATACAACCTGAAAGCTCCAGAATGTTTCAGCTGCTAACTGATTTCATTTAAACACTGATCTCAATACCTCACACCAGCCAGAGACCATTACATTGTTACGGTAATAGAAGTAACTATATATATTATATATTTAACATGAAAGTTAGAAAATTATAGGTATAGCAAAGTTTAGCAGGGATGTGAGAATGGTAGAACAGGATTCACCAGGACACCTTTTTATCTATTCTATCATATTTAGCACAGTGTAAATCTGGTCTGACATGGGGTAACTCTAAACCTGGTGCAGACTGGTTTTCTGGTCCTGATGAGTCCAGCTTCTTCACTTTTTCATCTGGATTGTTTCATAGGTATCCTGGTCATGGGGGCTCAAACCCTAGCAGGAGAGAAAGAGAGAGATTATAGTTTATGGTAATACTTAAATGTATTGTCATTTTCCTGTCTGTGAATACTTTATTTTATCTATTTGTGTTTGTTTCTCTACCAAAAATGTTGTAAGTAAAATATTGTTCACCTTTCTGAAGAATCAACTTTTACCACTGCTTCCATTACAACTCAGTTACAGAACTCTGATGACTAAAATTCATTTTATTTTGCCACAATGTAAATTCAAAATCTGAATTACATTTTCGGTAATACTTGAATATGCATAAGACATTCAAAAAATCATGTAGAACTATATTCAGGAATGAATGAAACAACATCCATACACTATGTTACATTAACGTGAAAAGACATCTGGGCTCCAGACTAACTTATCAAATGGTTGCACTGGTGTGCCAAACTTGTTATTTAGGTGAAAGGAAGAGTCAAGACAGAATTCTGAATGTGGACATCCTTGATGCAGTCACTGCCTTGTTTGAAATAGCTCATGACCAGAGTAAGAAGTTTAAAGTGAATGTACTACAAGTTGTCAGTCACTAAAAGCTTTTGTCCATTTGCTTTTAGTGGAGTTCACTATCGAAATTTCAGCTGTAATTTCCTACTTCCTACTTGCCACTAAATGACTCAGCCTAGCCTTTCCTTTGTAACACTGACTATTGTTGTCTGACAATTGTTATCACATATTACTATGCCAAAGCAAACATGTTTCTGAACACAGTCAAGATTGAGATGAATTTAAGGCTGGGGACTTGTATCTTCATTTTAATTCAATAAAATATATTACAAAGAAATGACGCAGACTGGAACAAAACAGCACAAAACTGAGTTACCCGTCTAGTACATTAACTGAGTTACTGTTAAATAAGTGTTCGTAACAGGCATAATCCATATTTCATTTTTCTGATTTTTGTATGTATGTTTACAGGGCAAATTTAAATCTGTGTCTATTGAGCTAAGTACTAAGTGACTTGATTTGTGTTTCCTTTTATTATTATTATTATTATTATTTAAATGGCCACTCTCAGCCTTGCATGTGAAAGAAATGCATGTGCAGTAATAGCACTGCAATGGACCACACTGAAAAACCAGACAGGGAAGGACTTATGAATTAAATATGTTTTGTTTGAAATATTGGACTGAGCGACACTGCCATTTGAGTTCATGTTGACCTTGTTGCTTTTCTGTTTTACTTTGATGGGTGATTAGGCTTTGATAGGTGCAACACAAGAAAAGGACCACCCACCAAGGTGTGATGTTATGTGGAATCAATGGACAGGTACATTAATACATGAATGAGTACGAGCATATTAATGACTACATGCCGCTTTCACATTGTAGAATTCTTTGCCTCTGCCAAGTTCTTTCTGAACAATATCAACTCTTTACAGTCTTACAATGCAATGTTCATTGCAGTGTGTCTACAATTGTTCAACCATTACAGATGTCAGAAACAGAATTCAAGTCAACATTAACACTGGCTTGGAATTTTAACTAGTAAGAATGCTATTTCAGAATTGCATCATTACAACTCTTACTATCTATAATTATTTAAAAAATTTTATTACTACTCATAATTTATTTTCAGAGAGTGAAAAAACAATAATCAATATGTGTGCTGTAATATCTCAAGGTTTTACATATATCCAGCCAGGGGTCTCTAACCTTTTATCCTTAGAGAGCTACTTTATCAAAATCAATGCGACCGAGAGCTACTGTACTGCTATTTTACATCAGTATTGATAGTTCTGGAGATACATGTTACATTCTTCGCCATCTTATTGTGCAAACATATCTAGACTGTCAAAATTTGTGGGGAGATAAATATTGTCTGACTTTTATTGGTGCATTTATTTTCCAGTTATAGCCAAATCTGTCATCTCTCATCAGAGAGCAATAAAACTGTGATCATTGTACCAGACAGAGCAGGATGTTTGGATGTTTACAAATTTTAACAGGTTTAATAACTTTTGTGACTATGCTATGAGATTTATTTACATTTCCTGTGACCCTTTGGAGAGTTACTCTTAAACAGGTGGAGCTACTGTTTGAGACCCCTGATCGAAGCATTGTCTCCACTCATCCTGTATAATGAAAACTAGCCCTCTTGCCATATGCCTGCTACCCAGTAGCTGTGTGTCCTGTCTCAGAGCATGGACCTGACTGGACTGACTGGAAAGTAAGTGACAAATCCTCTATGTGTCTCACCTGATAGATGTCCTCACCTGCTCCTGGCTGCACCTGGAGTCAAACACACACAGGACAGGACAAACAATCACATGGTTGGGACACTCTTCTTGAAAACACTTTACTTACACTTGCCATTCATCCAGCATTATAAACACATTCATACAATATTACCCAATATTCATAACGCACTTTAAATATTTACATAAGTCTATATAATCATTCACTATGACTGCACGTCACAGATGTAAAGGAACCTCTATAATGAATCATGATGAATCAATCATAAAAAAGAAACAACATTTGTTAATAGTGTTTAATGGATACAGACTTCAAATTTTGTCAACACAGAAGCCTGCCACTGTAGCCAACAAACCATTGCAAGATCCTGGTGGGGACTGGCTTTTGGTGAAGAGTCTGCTAAATGAGTAACCATAATAATAGAACTATAACTACATATGCATGTAAATGTCAGGTTGGGTCTGTGGAAGCGATTCAACAGCAATGAAGCTGAAAGAAACCACAAGAGTGTTTGCAGAAAGAAGGAAGATGGGCTAGGGTACTCTTCCATCCACGTTATTTCTAAACAGCCTGACAGCCACAGAGGGCACGTTCCTCTTTCTGTTTCTACATAAGCTCAGAACACACAGACACACACACACACCCTAGTAGTTGTGCAACTAGCATACACAGCTATGATGTCCATCAACTCGGATTGTTACGATGATGGTGGTTATTTTTATCTGCCACCACTTTCCCACACTACCAAAGTATTTTATTAGTGCAAATATCAAGAAAAGCTTTGATTCTGTGTGATATCCAGCATTCTCCACCTTTCATAATCTGTGTGAAGGGTAAGCTGAAGTAATTTGATAGGATAAGATTAATTAATTTGGTAGTGACATAGCATTCATGTTCTAAGAAAGGCCCCTGTGTAGTCATGGCAGTGCTGATATTACACTGTTGTGTGCAAATGACCCTGATAAACAAAGATTTCACAATACATTCATATGGTCAAGGATTGCAATTGCAAATTTCAAAGATCTCTACAATTTGTTTATAGATAGATATACTCTGTATTACTGAGCTTGACTTGTTTGTTCCACTTGAACATCTCAAAGCATCATTTGGTACATCCATGTACATGTCTTATTTCAAAGTTTGTTATATTGTATTGTTTTAATGATGCACTTTCTCCACATCATTTTAAATGAGGGCTAAATCCTCAATGATTCTTTGAGTTTAAATAAATCATAAATCAAAAATTCCATAAGTACTCAATAATTTTGGTACATCGTTCTCACCTACTCCTTACCCGGTACTACATGGGTTGCAATCTAAAGTGTTACCAAAGTGCATTTGTGAAACACAAACAATCTGATGAATAGTATATTTATAAGTATTTTATTAGTGCAAATATCAAGAAAAGCTTTGATTGAATATGATATCCAGCATTCTCCACCTTTCATCACCTGTGTGAAGGGTAAGCTGAAGTAATTTGATAGGATAAGATAAATTAATTTGGTAGTGACATCACAACCCCAGGCGGCCATTGCTGTTTGTCAAGAGAAGGTGCGGCCTGTAGATGTGTGTAGGTATATTTGCACAGCAGAATTTACCTTTGAACTTGTGTGTGTGCTTGTGTGCGGCCTACTCGTTGATGTGGGCATACACGAGGGTGTAATGAGTATGAAAAACAATAACTTCAGAAAGTACAAACATACATAGAAGGTTGTCAAAGTAAGTGCCTAAGATTAACCACCATCCCAACACTCTCTCTCTCACACACACACACACACAGAGAGAGAAAGAGAGAGAGAAGGACAGAGAGGTTACATACCCCTGATTTTTGTGCTGCTGCTGGGCGCATCTGTGTGCAAAAGAAGATGTTTATGATTTATGACAATAACAGACATGCCATAGCAAAGCAAACAAACATGTATAAACACACACACACACAGACAAACATGTAACACACAAATGTACCCTGAGTCGACAATACAGGACCGTCAGCACAATCCCATAGACAACCAGGATTGCATCCAGAATGTAACACAGTTTACCATCTTCAAGATTGGCTGAGAAAAAAATAATAGAGAGACACAGAGAGAAATGAATGAATAAAGCATAGAGTCCAAATTTTTTCCCACAAAAATGCCTACAGAATCACAAATTCTGATCTTCGTTGATCACATTCCATTGAACACTATAGCTCGTCCACTATAGGTTTGTCATCAACCTAAGATATCTGGGGTCAGGCACATGTACACGCACGCACACGTACGCACACACACACACACACTGTAATAATAATCAACCACAGTGCCATTGCAACATCTATCCACTCCACATGATAATACTCTATCTATCCACTCCATCCACTCCACATGATAATACTCTTCAACCGGCACCAAGCTATATCAGCCTGCTGTTATTGTTAGCATGCTAACAAGGTTATTATTCATGTTCTAAGAAAGGCCCCTGTGTAGTGCTCTTTTTGGCTCCATTTCAGTGACCTCAAGCAGTCTAATTTAGTCTACAGGAAGTATAGTCATGGCAGTGCTGATATTACACTGTTGTGTGCAAATGACCCTGATAAACAAAGATTTCACAATACATTCATATGGTCAAGGATTGCAATTGCAAATTTCAAAGATCTCTACAATTTGTTTATAGATAGATATACTCTGTATTACTGAGCTTGACTTGTTTGTTCCATTTGAACATCTCAAAGCATCATTTGGTACATCCATGTACATGTCTTATTTCAAAGTTTGTTATATTGTATTGCATTTTAAATGAGGGCTAAATCCTCAATGATTCTTTGAGTTTAAATAAATCATAAATCAAAAATTCCATAAGTACTCAATAATTTTGGTACATCGTTCTCACCTACTCCTTACCCGGTACTACATGGGTTGCAATCTAAAGTGTTACCAAAGTGCATTTGTGAAACACAAACAATCTGATGAATAGTATATTTATTTCACTAAACGTAACCTCACGGGGACAATGATTCAGCATTAATCACCCCAAAGATCTGCTGTCTTTAAAAAAATAAAATAAAAAATAAAAAAAACAGGAACAAAAGATTTGATCTGCAGCCATTTTAACAGGAACTAGACGGAGATGCAAAGATCTGTTGAAGTTCTTCAAACTTTTTAGGAGTAACTGACCATTCCAAAAAAAAAAAAAAAACATGAACATAAACATACCAAATGTGATCAAATATGCATACACATACATTTATTTCTATTTTTCTATAACATACTGTCCATTGTGGTTAATTCTTGTCACACACACACATACACACACACACACACACAACAAACAACTATGTACTAGAATGTACAAAAAACATGTTCACTGTCATTTTAACATTTTGCATCATTTCAGGTTTTTGGGGCCCAATGATTTACACCTCACCTACAACATATCCCTCTCTCTAAGTGAAGAAAGAGAAGACTCCTACCAGACACCCCATGGATGTAGAGGGATAACGCCAGGAGTACTTCTGACACCTTCATCCTGCTCTCGGCCAAATGAGAGACACGGTGAGGATGGATGGCTGAAAGCAGAAAGGGCTGGCAGTGACACCAGGATATTGTCCGTGTGAGAGTAACAGTGTGTGTGCCTGTCTGCCTGTCTGTGTGAAAAAGTCATCTGCTTTCAGGAAGCTGTGGTCTGCATTAGGCTGCTATTTCAGTGTTTTTTTTAAACACACCCAACCTCACATCACTCTAACATAAAGACAGTTTTTAGCCGTTGTCCGCACACTGAGAATCCCTGACTGTAGTTTGCAGTCTTACTGCTGTACATTGCATTACATTGCATTATAAATACCTTTAATTTAAGATGACTTTGCACTGAAGCTCATTTACTCCCACGGCGACTTTGAGCTTGTTTTTTGGGGTGTATTGTAGTATAAAACTACAGTATGGGAGTTCTGGACAATAAAATTGCAGACTAAGGAACACTGAACATAAGGAGTGTACATACTCACATATAACACAAGCAAACAAATATGCCCACACATACACATGCACACACAGGTATAAGCAGGAAACAGGCCACATATACAGTACCCATGACTCTGATGCTTCCGTGTTCACAAACACACAAATCCACGCACAGACATCCAAGATGTCTAGCAAAATTCATCATTCTAGTCATAATAATCTAAAACACCATGAAAAACTACCATTCTCTCTCTCTCTCTCACACACACACACAGACATACACACAGGACTGATGACAGTGAAAGGGACTGATGGAAAACATAAATTGGGCATCCGTGTGTGTATGTGAGTGTGTGTGTGTGTGCAAGAGAGAGTGTGCTTCTGTTGATGAAAAAGAGTACCTTCAGAGAAATGATAAAGAATGGAAAAAGTCACTCATTTTAATTCCACTTTAAAAATAGAAATTGAAACTTTAAATTCTGTACAAAAGTCATTGCATACAAAATAACACATTTCACCATGTAAGCCGGCATATAAAAGGTGTTTACCAAAAAAATTATAGTTTAATAGTTTTCAGAAAACACATCATCAATAATAGAAGCTTAAAGGCCTGAGTTTGTTTCATTTGGTGCTTGATTTCCTGAAGGAGAAAGACATGCACACACACATACACATGCACACACACACTCCAAAGGCGTTTTCAGACTGACAGAGAAACATGTAGGTGCCGGTTCCCGCACCTAATCTCAAACCGACTGACGTCTTCGTGACAAAAATTAGTGTTCAGGAACCAACAGGCACCAAGTAAAATTTGTTTTTCCTACGTGAACCGTGACAACATGAGTGGACATTACCAGGACAACAAACCAAGAAAACGGAAAACGGGTGTGGAAAATGGCAGAGAAACCTAGTGGGAAGAAAATTGTGCAGTGATCGTCGGAGGAGACAAAATCTATGGTTGCGATTTAGACTTCCACAGATTTCCAGCTGAAGCTAGACAGCAGCACTACAAGAAGTAAACTATATTGAACTGGCCGAGGATTTTTTTTTTGGTGGTGATGACACATCATGAACTTGCAAAATGGTATGAACGTGGGCAAGTGTAAATGGTGCAGGAACCGGCTCCGACACCGGACTGGCCAGTCTGAAAACAGCTCGAGAGAGGAAAATACAGAGTGAGTGAAATCAGGATTTCCTATAATATTCAAAATACAGGTTTAGAGGTACATTGTTTGTTAACATGCAGCTCTTGACTTCTCCTACACACACACACAGACACACACACACATACACACAGTCCTAGTAGAGAAGCATGTCATGCTCCCCGGTGGCTTCTTTGAGTGAGCACTGACCTCAGATCAGTCTTTAGGTCCATGTGAAGGGGGGCAGGGGGGAATGCGGGGGCGAGAGAATGGGGAAGTTGGTGCTGGACAGGATATGACATCATTGGACCGAAAGCCATTGGTCAGATGTGTGCTCAGTGCTGAGTGGGAGGAGGACAAACACTAAGAGACTCTCGCTCTCCCTCTATATCTCTCTGCTCCCTTTTTCTCCTCTAACCCTGTAACCCCTCACCCTCATGTCTCTCTCCAGCTCTCTTTTCACTTCTCTCTGCTCCATCCTGCCAGCTGTCTGCCTCATCCCACTCCTTAACTTAAGGAAAGCAAAAAGTCTTTTTCATGAACTAGAGCTATTTTGTAGCATATGGGCGTGCTGAGTGAGTTAATTTTCGCTTAGGTTCCAGGCATTACATTAGCAAACTGATTTTGCATTATCAAATTAGCTTTAGTTAGACGTTAGACGTCACACACTGCCCATCTTAAATCTGGGCCCCTTGTCTTTCATAATCTTGTTTCTTTCCCTTGTTTATTGCCATCCTCCCATCAAGCATATCTCTCTCATTCTCTCCTCATCTTCACTCTCACTTTTACCTCCCTGTTCTTCTTTTACCTTCTCTTTTTTTCCCTTCCTCTTATTTTATCTCCTTCTTTTCTCTTCCTCCTCTCTCTCCATCTTGCTTTCCTCTCTCTCTTTTATTCACCTCCCCACACTCTCTCTCTTAACTCTCTCTTCAAGGATGTAACACCTGTAAATATCATTTTGGTTTTGAAGTGATATTAAAATGTTAATTAAATACTGGTTTTTATAAAGGAGTGTTACATCTCTCTCCCTCTCCTCCTCCTCCTCCTCTCTCTCTTGTCACACAGACGTCTCGGACTGCACTCTCAAAACAAAGCGGTGGCTTTTTGGGCTCACAAACTCCTCTCCCAGTTGCAGGAAGGGAAGGGGCATTGCCGTGACAACCAAGGCAAACTGTGGGCGGTGCAATGAAAAGACCACGCCTCCACGGAGGGAGGAGGTTACAGACAGCTCGCTCTGAAGTGTCCACTCGCACTCCTGTCTTCTGCTGGACTCGGTCTGGTACTGCAGCGTTGGACCAGGGCTTAGGTAGCGCTCCAGAAAGGCCTAAGAAAGAAAGGGAGAGGGACAGAGAGCGCAACAGAGGTAGAGAATGAGAGGCAGGAACAACAGGGAAAGGGAATATAAAAAGACTCCTTTATGAGACTACTGTCCAAATTTTGTACATTACTGCAGGCTGAAACACAAAATATTAAACAAGGATTACTCCATCTAATTTGAACAAGGTCATCAAAACAGTCTCTGACTGTGTGCGCATTTGTGTGCCTCAGTTTATCCACAGGGCATTGGTTGTGTGTGTAAGGCAGAAGTTGTGGGAGTATGTGTGAGCACAAGTTAAATTTATAGGTTCGCGTTTGGACTGAAACTATGCGAGAAAAAACTCCAGGTGTGTGTGTATGTATGTGTGCGTGGGTGTGTGTGTGAGAGAGTGCCCTCTAGGCTCACCTGTGGGCTGAGGTTGTGTGTGAGACAGAACTGCAGGTGTGTGAGAATGGCCTCCATGCTGTGGCAGTGCTGCTGTCTAGTGCTTCGGAGGTACTTCTGCAACGCTCGGGCCATCGGGGCAAAGATAGCCTGTGCTGCCTCACGTGGGTCCAGCACCCCCTGCTGACGCTTCTGGGCCAATCCCAACGCCTCGCCATCTTCTGCCCGCTTCACCTGGGAGAACGCCTGCTCTACGGCCACCACCAGCCTTGGAGCACAGAAAATAACCCTTATCAGCCAGGTGAAAACATAGATATGCCCAACCACAGCCAGCAGTGCAATTGCTCATGACAAAGAACTATTTGTTTACGGCAACCTTCAGTCTGGAAAGACAAAAAAACTCTAACCCAGATCATCATGCTTGAAGAGGTAGTTAAATTATCTCAATGTTTATATTTAAATCTACATTATATACAGCATGTTCTTTAACACATGCACATACACTTACTCTCCCTACTAATAACACTACTATTACTACAACTCCAACTGTTACCAACACATTGTCACATAGCGGTTGCCCTGATCCCGTTTTACACTTTTAGGCACAACCTGCATTGCATAATTGGTGAAATCTCTCTTCTGCAATACCTTTGGCTTTAGTTTACTTTGTCCTCTGACTCCTCTTTTTGTCGTTTCCATTTACACCATGCCTCTCTTTCTTTCTCTTTCTTCCCAGGGTGAATATTAATAATCATTTTCATTCACATTTCAGTGAGAACAATCAGCTCTGTTAGCAGAGGTGAACACCCGCACACACCCACATACACCTGGCCTTGCATTTGCATTGCACACATCGTTGGCTTGTTCATAACACCCTCTCTTGAGCTGATTATACAGAAGGCAACATTTAGAACAATGTTGCTGCACAACCAAACAACCAGTTCCATGTACTCTCACTTGATTAATCATAATAATTGGACTACTAATCATTGGAAAAAAACATGCCAGATGTGAAAAGGACAGAGAATCAATAATCAACATGACAGAGCATCAATAATCAGGGTTAGCACACAAAGGTTAGCAGCAACATTGCTCAAAATGTACCATCTCTTCTTTTTTCTGTTCTTATCTTATTCTTTCAATGAGAAGACCCTACTTTGTCAGTAGAAACTGTAGAGCTCACAGACCCACCCACACACACACTCACACACACCTGGCCTTGCGTTTCCGGACGCGCCGCTCATACTCAGCCTGTTCGTAGTAGAGCTCGCTGTGGCAGTTTCTTCTCCACTGGGCAGAGGCCATCAGAGCAGGAGGAGGGCCTGTGCAGGTGCTCATGTTGCTGTTCTCTACCAACAGTCAACAATCAATACATCAGTCACATAAATAACACACATCAACTCTTCCTCTTTAATGTGCCAATGGGTCAATTAATCCAGCCACTGAAGCATTTACAAAAAATAGATTTTTGATAAATTAATAACAAGTAATAGGTAAACAAATTACCTGCAGAATACTCTGTGTGTTTGTCTATGTGTGTGTGTGTTTATGATGCATATGTGTAGGCATGATATGAGAATGCATTTGTGTACATGTGCATTCTCACCCTCCTCCAGAGAGTAGAGCTTGAAGCCGGTCATCTTGCGTGAGAGGATGGCTTTGGGCAAGTTGGGCAGGTTGGGGTTGTGGATGGGGAAGTCTCTGTAGTAGTGCTCCAGCACCCACACGGCTGCACTCTGAATACTGTACGACATGATCATCATCATCACCACAAAATGCATCATCACCATTATAGTTCAGAAATGTTTAAATCATCAAGTCCAAGTCTTACTCACCACCATCACATTCTGCATCATGTCATCGTCATAATCATTATCTTAACCATCACCATTATTATTATTTTAACCACCACTGTCGTCACAAACATCACTAGTCATCATACTCCCTAGAATCTTCCTGATCATCATCATCCTCATTCCATCATCCCTCATCTTCATCCTTGTCACTTCCATTACCATTCCCATAGTCACCACCATGACTCATCAGTGACATAATCTTCCTCACCCACTAGCATCCTCATCTTCACTCTATCTATCAAATATGACTATTATATCTTTCATAAGTGACACTGTCCTTCTCACTGTGATTTTTACCATCATCATCCTCTGTACACTGGTAACTACCAACATCTATTGCCATCATCACTATGACAACCCTCACCAATCGACCTCCTCATCCTCCCTAAACTCATCATCATCATCATCATTCATCATATGAATTATCATTCATACTCTTCATCTGTTGCTGTTTAAGGAGTATGCTAAGATTATACAAATTATATAGAATTTATATGGTCCTAACATTATCTGTTTGGACAGATAAGAATCAGATACGTTTTAGCCATACTTTTACATAATGGGTGTGTGTGAATTTGTGTATGTGAGACATTGTTAAGCACTTTGGGTGCTTGGGAGTAAATACTATTAGCCCACTCCATTCCAGACTATCATTGTCATTCTGAATACTAATACTAACAGAGGAATGTCCTGGCTGAAAGCATCTATTTGTCTTTTAAGACAAGTTGACTTTTTCCAGCAGCTGACCTACCTACACATCAGCTCTCAAGGGCATGTTGTTTACTAAAGTAAAAATGGGCTACAGGCCAATGCTGGAAACAATGGAAGGTTCACAGGGAAGTGGACAATCGTTTCTCTTCTGCTGATACGGTTGTTTTCCGTGACACTGCATTAGGGAATGTACACACAATCACATATCTATCTCTTAACATGTCTGCCATTGAATTGTGCCATTGTTATTCTGCAGCCTCTGGTTCCAATTTGACAAACATGGCTGCCAAATTCCTGCCTCAGTTTCTTCAGGTCGTAAGTAACACACCATGTTGTCCATGATTTGCTAGTGCAAAATCTCACAGACCCTTGCCAGCACACAAAAATAAACAGACATACTCTCACATACACACAGTCACACATACCCGTACACATACTCACCTAAGGCGCCCCACATTGTAACAGCGGCTCTCTCCATCAGTATTTCGTGTGACCTTGAGACAATAGGCGTGGTGGTTCAAGGTCGCAACCTCCAGCAGCATCAAGCCAGCATACTGCAACCAGAGCATGGCATCTGTGCAAGACGTTGCCAATCCTACAATGGCTTTTGGGTCGGCCCCTGGTCTCCACACTCCCCTTATGCCATAGAGTAGCCAGTGGCAGCCAGCACACAGCAGCACCAGCACACGGAGTAGCCAGAGTGGCCGGGAGGCACGAGGCACTCTGGCGCCCCCTAGTGGCTCTCGCAGAAATAGAGCCCAGCTGGAGGGCAGCAAGAGCAGCAGCTTCACGGCAAGAGCTAAGTGGGCCCCATCGCAGAGCTGCGCGCAGAGGCCCTCCGACATCTCTTCCGCCGGCGCCCGGGTAGCGTCCGAGCTCCTGTCCGTCTGTCCCACCACCCCGCTCATCCACAGGAGCAGGCGGGGGAAAATGACGAAGGCAGGGGGAGTGAGGAGGGGTGGCAGTCCCAGGGCACAGCCGAGCAACACCCGACAGAGCGCGGCCAAGCGCCGGCCCCCATTCTTGCCACCAGGGGGAGCCGCATGGAGCTCCTCGATCTCGTCGCCACCGAGGGCACTGAGGTCGTCGTCGCGGGAAGCGCTGCGCTCGGACGTGGCCGTGATGATGGTGGCGTTGTCAGCCCAATGGTCATCCTGCGGAGGGGAGGTACGAGAGGAGATGAGAAGAGTGGTACACAAACAGAAAGCGAGGAGGAAACACACAGTCACAAACGACAAGGAATAAGAGAGTAGATGTAAAAAGGGACAGTGATAGAGGAACAGAGTGAGGTATCAAATGAAAGAGGAGAGAAGAAAGTGATGGGAAAGAAAGAAGTGAGAAAGAGGTAAGAAAGAAAAAGAGAAAGACGACAATCAAGATAGAAATGGAGCAATGACGTGTGGAGGTCTGTGTGTGTGAATTAAACAGGTCAGTACTATAAATAGGCCTGCAACTACAGATATAGATTCCGGAACAGAATGTGTGTGATGTAGCAGGAGCTGAGGTGTGTGTGTGTGTGTGTGTGTGTGTGTGTGTGTGTGTGTGTGTGAGAGAGAGAGACAGGGCAGGGCATGTACATGACTGTGTGTGTGTGCATGTGCGTGTGTCTATCTTACCAGAAGTGGGGCACCTTGACTTTGTCCATTCTTTGTTCTGTGTCCCCTGTTGCTCTCTCTGCTCTTCGACCTCTGCTGTCTGTCCCTTCGATCTCTACATCACAAAATGCACACACATTCAAAGGTCATCTGTATTATTCAACACTGCACTTGATTTGTGTGTATGTGTGTGTGTGTGTGTGTGTGCTTCTCATACCTGTGCTTTCTGGAGCTGTGTGAGTGAGAGGACCTGTGAGAGTAGCCAGAGTATTGAGACTCGTTGTCCATATTTGGAGTGGGTGGGTCCTACATGCCCCTTCTACGGTCTGTGGCTTCACCCACACCTGAGTGAGGGAGAGATGCTCTGAAAGGAAGAGGAAGACCTGATGATGGTGGTGATTGTGATAACGATGATTATATCATCCCATCCTAAATCACATGATGAAACAAATCACTCATTTAATTAATTATCTGTGCAGAATATCTTAATGATGGCTATTTATTCCATTTACATTCTCTACCCCAAATGAACTACTGCCCAGTCACTTGTTTATTATTTTTATTGTGCTCTCTGACACACTTCTGCCCAGTCACTTGTTTATTATTTTTATTGTGCTCTCTGACACACTTCTATTTCAAGCATCTATCAGCTCATGATGTATGATGCCACTGTATTTATCCTATCTGTTGTGTGTTAAGCACAGTGTTCAAGTATGGCATGCCTGCCAACATTTGGGTAACAGAATCCAGGAGTATTTTGTAGGGGGCGGGGAACGATGGGCAAACATATTCATTTGATTGACATTTGGGCTTTGTAAATTAAGGGAGAAATGACAAAGTGGCAGGAAGATAGGTCTGGAATACAGGAGAAAGACGGAAAAACAGCAGTGTTGCAGCTATGAAGTATTGCTGTGTGTGAGGCCAAAAATATTCTATTCTTTGTTCTATTCTATTCAATCTTCTATTACGACAACAATGGACAATGGACATCTTAACATAGACTAGAGAGTCTTCAGGCCAACATGACTAGGAGCTGGAGCTGACATCCCATTTGTGAGCAGCTCTCTCTCCCGGCACTGGGCCTACCTGCTGGAACGGTTCTTCCCAGGTTATAGACAGCCAAGGGACCAGGCCGCAATACTGGCGGCTTTAAGCAGACGCATTATGACTGAAAATGCTGACTAACACAGGCACAAACAAGCTGACACTGACAGATGCGTGCATCAAAACTGGTGTTTCCCAGGCAGCAAATGCAGGGAGAAGGAAGCCTTGGTGTGAGACGCCCTCAGAATCTACTGTTACACTCATCTCTCCTCCTCTTCCATTCTTCTGAGAGTAAGGGCCCACTCCACTCCATGGATAGGGTTACCCATTCAAGTTTAAATGTGCACTTATGACACACACACATACACAGCAACTCAAGGCTAGGAAAGAGAACCATCTGCACAACAAAATCCACCTGAGCTCCCAACTCCACCCACTCACCTAGGCATCGAAACTCAACCTCTGCCATAGGGGAAACAGATGTGTGTGTGTGTGTGTGTAAAAGAGAGAGAGATGAGAGATAGAGCGCGCATGTCTGACTATAGTCTACACAAATTTCATTCACATTCACTGAGAAACATAGATCTTCAAGTGTCGTTATCGCCGGGTTTGTGACTTCTCCTTGTCGTTTGAAACGGCTGTGTTTACCCTGTTAAATGACCCGAGACAGCTGACACAATACGGCCACCACACGCCATCCTACAGTGCCTACAGTGTGGGACTCGGGTGACATGTGACGCGATGCGACCGTATGGCATCCGCAGCTCTCACGTTTACGCTAAGGGCATAGGAGCTGCTGAAGATTTCACAGCTTTATCGGGGTGACAATCTAGTTCTCACTGGTTTATCCCTATGGCAATTCTAGCCTGTGCTCTACAGTGTTTACCACCTCGATTTGGGTGAAACTAGCGATTCCTCAACTTTGAACCCAGCACGCACTTATCAAGGTATTCAAATTACGCGTCGTTGTTGTGCTGGGTGCGCACAGCAGAGCGCAATTTCGAATCAAATGTAAAGATCACGAGCCAGAGCATAATATGATTAGTTTGTTTGAGACCCTCCTCAAACCTAATTTAAAACGGGGCGTTCTACTGGCGAGTGTATTGCGCACACATTAAAAAACACTCTCCATCTTTTTCTCAATATCATAATCTGTATCAAAGACATGAACTACACACAAAGCTTTTACAGACGGTAAACTGATGACTTACATTGATAAGAACTTTCAGTAATGTGTTGTGTCGTTGCGATGCATAACATTGTCCAACTTACCTTCCCACGAATCTGGTGTCCAATGGCTCGGTTCTTAACGCGGCGACCGTTACTAATTACAAAGTTTTGGCAAAACTATTTGCAGTGAAATTAATTTGCCAAATCTCAGAGATATTTTTTGAGTACCTCGAGCATTTCTCTCCGGGGTGCAGCGACAAGAAAGCCTGCTTCACCGGTCGTTTTGGAAACGTAGCTCGTAACAAAAGACGGTGATACAGTAAGTCACATCCGACTGTAGTTAGTGGACTTGAAGACTGCAGTAGATCATACCCTTTGAAACTAGGCTAAATAATCCGCGCGCGTTACCTTTCTATCACACATTAAAAAATACAACCGCTGTCCCTCAATGAACTTCTGCCGGATACAAGATGCTTTGTTGAAAATAGCACAAGTCACCAGGTAGGGTTGTTGAACTTTTTCTCCTCTCTTGTAGTCTCGAAGACCCCTCGACCACCTTCTGGTATCTACAAGACCCGCCCCCAGATCCCCCCTCCCCCACGACATATCTCCTTTTCCTGTTCTTCTCTCCCTCCCCCCGCTGCCTTCCTTCGCCAAGGCCGTAAAGGTGTAGGTCAACACAGAAGGCTTGACTTGGCGACGCTGGCGTTCTTGAAATCCGACAAGTTATCCACAACCAAGACCTTTTGATGATTACAAAGGCTTCTAAGGCTGTCATTTAACTTATCACTGATGACGGTAGGCATTAAAAAGACTGACTTTGTGATTCAGGGTGTTCTAACATAAATTCATCATTATGATGGTGGAAAGTGGTTTGATAAAGTTATATTCCCACGGAACAATGGAGTGCCCATGTATTAAGGATGTCATCAAGGAGGACAATTTCTAATAGATGGGGTTGTGAAAAATCTGCAAATTTGTAAGACATCAATTTCTGGGTGATGTGTGGTCTAGCATTAGTTCTATTGTGCTTCTGGTAGATTAAATGTTTTAAGATATTTTAAAATGAGCCTAGTGTGTTTTGTGAACGTGGTGTTTTTGTTGTATGCAAGTGGATTTTGACAAAAGCTTAGCAAAAAGATCTTAAACACAAACATTTCCATGATGACCTTTGTTCTTTGTTGTTGTTATATATGCAGACTCACTCACTGGGAGCTCTAATACCACACCAACACAGCATTTAGAAAAGAAGCGGCTTTATTCACATGTCCAAGCATCCATACCTTCTACTATTTAACCTTTAACCCCACCCATCATTGGGATCCAAATGCTCCACTATTCATGATCAGCATGATCCTCCCCCCTCCCCCCCAAACACCTTAAAAAAATAGGGGTGGAAAAAGGGGAGGGGAAAGTAATTTCATTTGGTTCTGTCAAAAGAAGAAAAAACAAAAAAGAAAAAAATGAAATTTCAAGACTGATTTATACATATTAAACACAATCCTCTCCAGACTTGAATCAGACCATCTGGGACAGGACAGGACAGGATTTGTAGTGGTCATTGTGCCTGTTCTTCAGCTGTTTCCAAGCTTGCTCAAAAGCGTCCGATTCACAAACCAATTCTCACCTGACCAAGGTCAGGTACAGTGCAACCCTGTCGGCTCAATGCCCCCCCCCCCTACTGACAGTTTAAAACACTGCAATCATTCATTCCGCCAAGCTAACCTTCACCCCACCACACTTCTCAGCTGACTGAAGAGCGAGAGAAGGGCAGAAGAGCCAGATGTGGCCCAACTTAAGGGCAGACTTTTCAAGAATAATCCTGAGCGGCCAAACCTGAGCTCTCTGTGCTAATCCTGCTGTGGATTTCTATCTTAAGGAACAGGTGGCGTAGTCAATGCAGTTGGACCGATGCCTTGCTACTGACAAGGATTTCCCTAAAGCTCTTTGTGCACTGTTTGACCATCAATGCTAAGCACTGTCTGCCTCTTCACTGTCTTGCTTATTTCTTCTATGAGATTCTTCTAGTGCTGCTTTGACATCTCCCTTACATTCAAAAGACTTGGGAAATCAAGTTAACTTGCAGTATTTATGGTGTTGCGGTTGTACCAGAAATGCAGCAGTTCTCATGCTCACCTCTCTCCATGTCTCCTAATATCTCTTCTTCCTCCTCCTTACAGCCTAACTTTCTGGACGTTGCTAGTGAGCCAAACAGCTCAACAGATCTGCTGTTTCAATGACAAAGGGTTGAGATCTGGTGGAGAGGGTCTGCAGGCATAGTCAGTATGGCGGAATGTTTTTTGAAAGGTGAACCACTTACATTTTTTTTTTAACACAGATCAGTAATCAAAGATCACTCTACATGTGGAGAAAGCTATTGCACTTACGTAAAATGCGCACACACACACACACAGACATTCATTCTGTAAGCACTACAACACATGTGTGAACACATATACATCAACATCAGTATACTAACATTCGAACTATTTATATCAAATTTGTAAAATCAACCCAATGTTTTGGGCCTGACCCATATAGGGGTGAACAGAACCACAACAGTGTGATTTCAAAAAAAAAAAAAAAAAAAAAACATAAACAGAGCCAAAGAGTGAGTATCAACATCAACAATAGCCAGCTGCCGCCTGGCCTATCAGTTAAGTCCACTCAAGGAGCAAGGCCACAATAACAGTCTCTGTGAATGTGGTTTGTAGTCATGGATGTGTTATCCTAAGTGTGAGAGGTTTTTGCATGTTTGTATGTCTGTGTATCTGTGTACCTTATGTACATACATGCATGGTATGTCCACCTGATCAGTGCAAGTGTGTGTGTGTGTTTGTGTTTATCTGTGTGTGTGTGTGTGTGTGTGTGTGTGTGTGTATGTATGTGTGTGTATAAATGTATGTGTGTATCCTTGGTCCCCACCCCAAACTGTTAGTAGGCGGAGCCAGTTGATTCCTGGGTGGGAGCAAACAGGAGGTCGGCCTTATTACTGAGGAAGTATGTGATGAGGAGAGAGAGCAGCAACACAGCAATCCCCACCCCCAACGTTAGCATCTGTAGTGAGGATGATGGAGAGAGAGAGAAGGAGGGGGAAGATTGAAGGAATGGACAAAAACACTTGTTTAGACAGATGTAACAGAGATGCTGTGTAAAAACACTGAGCAACTAAGCAAACATTCACATTTGTCCTAAAAACACCAACAGCTAGTAGCCCTGCTCAATGCCAAGAGCTAGCAGGCTAAGTGCTAATCATGTCACTGCATATCTGGTGCTCTTGTGCCTTAAAAGCATATGATGTTTGATAAATAAATAAGTCCGACGTCCACGTCCCTTTGGAGAGCATTAGTTAAGTATCAGTCCCTTCCTTTTTTTCTTTTTTTCCCCTTTACCTCAAGGTCGTGGCTAGCCACCAGGAAAATGCGGGCGCGGATGAGCTTCCAGCGGGACTCTGTCCAAGTGGAGTAGATGCTCGAGTCGTACTCCTTAAGGTCGAATGCTGGCGAGATAGCTAGCGTCCTCCGCACAGTAGAGCGCACACAGAACGGCGCATCCACTGTGCCATTGGCCCCCCGCACCCACAGGTAGGAGTAAAGCTGGGAGGGGGTGTGGAGAGAGAGAGGGGAGGGGGGTGCAAAGAGAAAGGGGTGTGAAGGGAAAGAGGAGGAATGGAGGGAGGATAAGATGGAAAGAGGCAATATGGAGAAATTAAAACTTGTGTCCAATGACAAATCAGAAATTCCATGACCAGTGAGAACCCTGACTATAACAACAAAGGGTTTTGAAAGGACGTTGTTTTGTTTTTAAAACAAAACACACACACACACACACACAGTCCCTCACCTCCTTGGTCTCTCCCGGCATGCCAGAGGGGTCCTGGCACTTGGACTGGTTGAGGGTGGTGGGCTCACCCACGTAATTAGCCAGTAGGTACTGGACTATCCGTGTGGACTGCTTAATGGTGCCAGGGGGGATGGGCACACCCACATAGTACTGTGGGGCCCGATTCTCTGTGGATACAGACATACACAAAAACACAAACACAAGTATCAACACACACCAGCTGCCAGAGATGCCAACAATAAAGATGCTGTATAAGGGATTTATAGCTTGATAAAAATGCTGTGTCAATGTGCTGATGTTTTTAGTTCATAGTGCTTGCGATATGCGACTGTGACACTGAATATTCATCAGCACATCATCAGGTGATTTTAGGATGTGTAGGGAATTGTGTCTGTGCACGTGTTGGTGTGATGTGTGTGACTTTAGGCTGCACGATTTGGGGAAAATTTAACTGGCAACGTTTTATTCGCTGTCTTACACAACGAGGATGACATAAATGTAAAACTCAAATATGTTCCAAGGTTAACCACTGGGATAGTATTACAAAGCTGTAGTATTAATTGCAGCTTTTGCAATAAACTAATAGAAATGTTTCAAATTGTGATTCAATTCCCTTTGCAGTCCTCAAGTGAATGTAGCTGAGCATGTGTGCATGTCTGCGTGTGCATGTGTGTGTGTGTGTGCGTGTGTGTAAGAGAGAGAGAGTGTGCATGTTTAACTCACCCAAAAATAATTTATCCTCAGGGTTGGTTAGCGATCTAAAATAGCTGTTATTAGATTGTATCAGAAAACCATACAGCAACTGGGTTACCTGGGAGAGAGGTAGACAGAGGGAATGACAGAAGGACATAGGGAGAGAGAGAGAGAGAGAAACACAAATAGTGAGGCAAAGAAAAATGAAAGGGGACAAAAGAGGGGGAAGAGAGAAAAAGTGACAGAGAGAACAGGACAGCAGGTGAACAAAGGTTTATGTGCATTTGCTCTACTCCACCGATTCCGAATTCCTAAAACAGTATTATTTGAAAGTGCTGTTTGCCTTGGATTAGTTTGAAAACCTTACATTTACAGGCAAGTGTGGATGACTCTGAAAGACAATGCTAAACCAGCCTAAATATTGTTGCGTGTAGGCTGCAGAGAATCCTCCACAGATACCTAGATGAAGATTGTTTCTGATTTTGAAAACAGGCTCAGTGTAGATGTACTCGGAGTGCAGATGTGAGAGAGTGAAAGACAGAGAACTGTGCCAAGGACAGAGAGAGAGGTCATGTGATGAGTTGTGTGATCTCACTGTCTTAGGATCCGCGTTGATGGTCGACAGCTGAGACTCTTCTCCTCCTGCCTGGAGATAGAGAGACCGGGCCACTAGTGTTGCCACTTCTGACAACGCCTGAGAGAGAAAGATAGGAAAATTAGATTTTTCATTTTCTTTATTATTAGTCAAACGTAAATGGAAAAGAAGTTAAAATGAGCCCCCCCACCACACACTCAAAATTAAAATTAAACACACAACAAAGCCAAACAAAACGAGCAAGACAAAAATACAAATCCAACCTACAAATACAACAGATATCACTCATCAGACAAGCACCCTCTTCCTTCAGCTTGCATTCATGGTCATGATGAGAAAGAGAGAGAGAGAGAGCAAGAGTGCAAGAGAGTAAGGGTATAGAGAGCAAGAGAATAGAGAATAATAATAAGAAGAAGGGAGGACAGAGTGAAAGACAAGAGAGTGGTGTGGGGGACAGGGGGACTAGCTTGAGAGAAGAAATGTGAATGAGTCAGATGTCTTGCAAGAACAGCAGGCTCTGGGCTGTTGCCATAGAAACCTTACATACCAGAGCAACATCGGTGACATGCTCTAGCTGCTCCTCAGGGGTGAGATTGGGAGGGTAGCTGACGTTCAGGTAGTCGGCGTTGTCATACACACTCTCATAGTATCTGTGTGTGAGAGACATCAACAATCACACAGCCACATTGTCATACGCACACACGCAAGCACACACTCACAAACAGCCATAAACAAATATAGCCAATCAACATGGTGCTTCAGGAGCGTGGATGTCTGCAATTTAATTGGCTGTTGACATTTGAGCTCAGGGCAAGCAGTATTTTAACTAATTCCTCTATACATCCCCATTCACACAAGACTGACTTGTTGTTGAAGAAAGATTGGTGGTCAGCCAAGACCACTCCTGGGACTGGCCGAGAGCGGAGGAATCGCTGGAAGGAGGAGGGCGGGAGCGCCTGAGTGGACATGGGCTCAGCCAATTGGAGGCCAAGCCCCGTGCCAACAGAAGTCATATTTTTCAACAGAATATCCACCTGGGAACAAAATCAATGTATACACATGTAGATGCTGTCACACAAGAGTTATGCATCTTCCTGTCTGTTTGTGCTGCTGCATCTATGTCAGTCTCATTGCATTTCTTTTTGTGTGTGTGTGTGTGTGTGTGTGTGTGTGTGTGTGTCGGTCTCACTGCATTTCTTTGTGTGTGTGTGTGTGTGTGTGTCGGTCTCACTGCATTTCTTTGTGTGTGTGTGTGTGTCGGTCTCACTGCATTTCTTTGTGTGTGTGTGTGTGTGTCGGTCTCACTGCATTTCTTTGTGTGTGTGTGTGTGTGTCGGTCTCACTGCATTTCTTTGTGTGTGTGTGTGTGTGTCGGTCTCACTGCATTTCTTTGTGTGTGTGTGTGTGTGTGTCGGTCTCACTGCATTTCTTTGTGTGTGTGTGTGTGTGTCGGTCTCACTGCATCTCTGTCTGTGTGTGTGTGTGTGTGTAGATCTGTCTCACCTCCTCATCGATCCTGCTGTCGTTCCTCCGTGAGACAGGGTCTGTGTGCATCCACAGTTCTGAGCCTCTCCTTAGGCCCACCTGAACACACACACACATATAATATATCTAGATCAGGGTTCAAGTATCTTTAAGTTTACGTGAAACAAAAGGATACTACTGCATACATACAGCATGTCGTATACCGTTTGTGTGTGTGTGTCTGTGTGTGTGTGTGTGTGTGTGTGTGTGTGTGTGTGTACCTGTCCTATCTCCAATACTGAGTGTACATTTTCCATGTCTATAAAAAATTTCTTGTTCTCCATGTCATACACCATTCTGGAGCTCCCAATGTAGTCAAAGGCCTCCTGCAAATAAACAACCAGACAGGATTACACACACAATTGTTTGAGTTTGAGTGCAAGCACGCACGCACACACACACACACACACACACACACACACACACACACACAGATGACTCCTAAACAAATGTATAGATATTGTCATGTTGGTATTAATCAATACTTTGATCTTCCTTTTTTTGCAGGTCACTACTGCGATATTTCATCATACTTCATAAAAAGACATTCACTTAATTTTGAGAAAAATATTCAATGCAACTGGTTTTGCCATGAATGGTCTCATGTAAGTATAACATTTTTAATTATAGTATAGTGTATAGATTGTGTATTATAGTCCAGTATATGTAGTTCTGTATTTCTATATGTAAAAATAGTCATTTGAGGAACTGCACAACTGGACATTTCCTATACATATCTACAGGTACAGGAACACACACCCCTTGGAAGAAGGTGAAGAGGATGTTGCGAGGGGTTGGAGCTGTAGATTTCAAAGCCTGGGATGCAGCCAACAGGGTGACAAACCCAGCCACAGTCCCCTCAGCCGCTGGAGCAACATCCCAGAAGAACGCCCTGCCATCCAACTGAAAAGAGAGGAGACACAGAGGGCAGAGAAAATGGTTAACCTTTAAGCAGGTGAGTGCCATGAGGCAATTTATTGTAAATGTTGCTGTACAAATTGAATTGAATTGAACTGAATTCCCATCTGCAGTAATTTAAGGTTCTAAAATTCCTTGTTGAATTCGATGAACCATGATGTTCTTTAGAATGATCATTTTCGATTCTCGCCACATCAGTATGACAGAGTGTGAGGCAGAGTGGGGGAGTTTGAGGGTGAGGGTGAGAGAAAAAGGAAGGGAGACAGAGAAATTCTGCCAATGACTCATTTTCTATCCATTAACAAATCTAAAAATAGGTTGAGGGACAACTTTGGCCAAACAAGGTGGGAGGGAGGGAGGGAGGGAGAGAACAGAGGAAGAGAAAGACAGAAAGATACACGTTGCTTAAATATAATAGGATGCCTGAAACATTCTTAAGTGATCTGTCTGCAAGTCTGAAAACACAAGTTTTTTTTTTTTTTTTAACTTATTACCCACTTTGGAAGGGGGTAAGAATTTCACACCCCACCATGCAAAAAATGGCCGCAAAGAGGTCCAATTTTACATTATCTGACTCATTCACTTGAGCTAAGTTGTCTTCTTTAGGGTGTATTCATTGTTAAAAGAAAGGTAGGCCTATTAAAAAAGAAAAATATTTCCCACATCTTGCACCCCACCATCTTGCATGTGTCCACTTCTCACAGTTTGAGAAATGCTGTTTTACACCAACATAAATTTAATTCTTCTCCAAAAGAGCCAAAGCAAAAGGTAAAAAACATGATTTTATTTTTAACGTATGATTTGGTTTTAGTTTCTGTTTTGATGGGGTGCCAATAGCCAGGTTGCAAGGCCGGAGTCTCAGTTATTTGGTGCTAGAGTACTGGGAAGAACCATTTGTCACGGTCAATGTCCCTATCGGATGTTTGTTCAGCATCCAGATGACTTAAAAACTGAGATAACAGTTCTGAATGTCACTTACTCTGGTTGCTGCAACAACCACGCTCTCATTGGGCTTATGTCCCTTCTCTGTGAAATTGATTGGGCGGAGCGGAGCCCAAATATTATAATCCCCCAGTGGATCACAGACGGTCTCTGGAAAACAAAAAGACAAGGAGGGAGGGAGAGAGAGAGAAAGCGTCAGAGAGATGAAACAGAAGTTTAATAATGACACCATCAGTAATAATGTGAGTGTGTGTGTGTGTGTGTGTGTGTATACCTGGGTTTAGGCTGTAGTTGTTCTGGATGTCATTCCGTCTCATGCAGGTGGCTGTGCTCGTGACAGCATGCATGTGGGAGAAGAGCTGCATGGCACACAGGGGATATGCTGGAGCACTCCCATTCGCCCCCCTATTATGCTCTGAAATACACTACATGCACAAACGGACATACACATCGGCACACACACACACACACACAGACACACAGTTTTTGACCTTAGCTATTCCTTGCAAAAAAACAAAGGCTTTATATTGCCACTTCAAATCACACTTACTTTTGTTCTCGGAAAAGACATACAGAAGTTCAATACAAGAAAAAAAAAATCACAAACATCTGTCCACCACACACACCATCTCAAATAAAAGTACCGACTTTACATAACTCCATAAACACAATCACACACTACTGTTGAGTGTGCGTACTGTGGTTTATTCATTCACACAGCAGAGGAAAACAACACACACACACACATGCATGCACGCACGCACGCACGTACACACACACACAGGGCATACCTTGCGAATGACTCCAGTCTGGTTGTCGTCCTTTAGGGAGAATATGGGGAACTTGAAGTCCTCAAGAGACAGCCCATTGCCCAGAGGATTCCACACTGTTCCTTTGCAGTCTGCCAGCTGAGGACCATAGGTGTCCGAGTATACGCCTGAATTACATAAACATCACATCATTAACATTCATGTTTATGCATTTAGCAGACATTTTTATCCAACGAACTTACATCTGTCACCAATTTGTTACACACACACTCCCTCCCTCTCTCTCACTCACTCACACACACACTCTACCAGTGTTTTGATTGGGACACTTGTTGTGTGGAGAGAACCCCTCAGAAGGGCCAGAGTTGGGGATGACAACGGCAACTCCTGCCACTCGAGAAGAGTTCTTCATTTGCATCATGATGGACCTACAGCAAAAAGACACACACACATACAAACACACACACACATACACACAGGTCACATTTTACTAGAGAAGAATGGTCAGCACATATCCCAGGGTCTGGAACAAAACCATGCACACAAAGAAAACATAGCCTTTACTGCACACCAAAACCAACTTCTATTTATCACTTTTACTAACATGTCAGGTAATTTATTTCCATCAAACAGATACATTTTCGTTCAGGTTTCTAATTGTACACGCTACAAGCATACTTTGTTCAAATCTTCCAGAAATAATCAAACTAGTGTGAGGCAGTGTCAGGATTATTAATGATTTGATATAATCTCTCTACCTAAATGTACAGTGTGTGTGTGTGTGTACCTGTTGAAGAATGGAGCATCCATGAGTACCATATAAGGTGCATGAGGGCCAGTATTGAGTATTATATTAAGATCTGAATCAGTCTCCAACATATGGAGAACTCCGGTGTTTCCCGATATGGAGGCTACAAAAAACAACAACATATTGAGATACATATTCAATGCTTCATAACAATCTACATTGATGTAAATCTTTGTGTGGCCCCTTCCCTCTAAAACCGTACCAACTAAATCGTTAAAACCAATCATATGTACACTACGCAGGAAGGTCTGAGGGACTAAAATGTGTGTCTAGTGAGGTATGTGTGTTGGATAGAGCCACAGCCCGTTGACTCACACTGGCAGCCCATCTGATGTGTAGCATTGAGCAGGCGAACACAAGGCACTGTGTTATTCAACTCTATGTAGATCTTCTGTTCCACCGAGTTTCCTATTGCAACTGAAACATAAAAGCAAAATTGTTTGATCAACTTCCCCATCATTGACTACTCACTGTGATTCGGTAAGGCACTAGTGACCAATGACTGTATATACAGGCATTGCTAATGACACAAAGGTTTCTTAAAGTAGGCTATAACTCCTATGTTATACCATCACTTTCAATGTAACACCGTCCTTTCGATTCAGACCAAATTCATAAACGTTAGTTACAGGGTCTCTAAAAGTTCTCTACTTTACTTGCAGATGTCTTCACTGAGAGAATGAAGTAGTCAGCGCCGTGGGGCGAGTAGTCACGAGATAACGTTATCAAGCTGTTTGATGCAGAGCCACTGTGTTGCTAGTGAACGGGAGTAGGTGCATCCATACGTCCTCTACTAATGTTACAACGTTATGTTCTATTTACTTTACTAATGTTACATCAGGCACTGATCAACAAATTGCTCCAGAAAAATGATTACAAGGATGGTTAACAGTTCAGTGTTTACGTTTGATAAATGAGCTAACCGGTGTTGTAGCCTAACGTTACTTCATATTCGACAAGCAAGCTTTAAATTAATTGTGACCTACAAAACAGGACAGTATCAGTTAGTTCAGATAATTACTTTGAGGTCTGAAAAGCCATTTAAACCACGAGACTTACTTTGAATGAACCAGCAAAATGCCACTATTAAAATCCATTTAGCGAACCCGGGGCCCATCTTCCTGGTTTGAAACACAACTGTAAAAACACAGGAAGTTCACCTTTTCCGGTTCCGCTCCTACCCGGTGAGATTTACGCCTACGCAGTCTTTGTCCACAGTAACGCTTTGCTGTCACACCTCGGAGGAGAGTGGAAGTGCACACACTCGTCACATGCAGGGTGCGCACACACCCAAGTACCCCCGGCTGCAAGTAGCGAAGTTACTAGTTTACTGGTTTAGCTACATTTTCCATATTCCCCTTTCATGCACAGTGGACAGTAAATATAATTACATTTGAGAGAGTAAATCATGGTTATATTTTCGAAATGTTATATGGGAAGTACCAGAAGGATTATTACAATATTTTAACTGTAGTTATAATCTTGTACTCCAAATATTATTCTTTTATATCTTATATAATGTTATCATGTTACTCCAAATGACATCATCAATCCAATGGCCACCAAACCTATGTGCAGGACACTTCGCATATATCTTTGAAAAACACCATTCCACAAGGCTAATTTAGGTTACAAATAAATCATGTCAAGGACACTTCAATTGACAAGTCTGTGTTGTTGAAATTAAAATCTAGAATAACATGATGTATTTTATACAACAAAAAACTACTGTCCATGTATCTTGCCATAGCTGTATATGTAAATCACTGATGTGCCACTTTTTCCTTTAAAACTATGTTTGTTTGTAAAATTATGTTGTTGATTTTACAATTAGGCATTATATGGATTATTTTTCATTTGAAGCTTAGATCACATTTTACTCCTTTGTTGCACTGTGTCCACATATGTGGACAGTAAAATAACTTTTAAACAAAATGAGATTTCACAAAAATTTGATTAGGAAAAACAATATATTAAAAAATCCTGAATATTTATATCATAATTCGTGCATGACACAGCTACAATTGTTTTGGACACAACATACCTCACACTGGAAGTATCAGCATATATATTTAAAATCAGTCAGTGTAACATTTTTTTTAATCATTCAGTAAATTAAACAAACAAACAGAAAGAAGCAGTTGCAGCTTACAGTGCTCAGGCCTAGCTCTCATCACATATTTTTCAAATTTTTAGTGGATAATTAATAATCAGTGCAAAATGTGATCAGGCACATAACAAATAATCCCAGCATTTACAACCCAATTCCCTAAGGTCCTCTGCAAATCAACCCTGCGACCCCAAGTTCAACAAAAGAGTAGGCTATTCAGTCCCAGCTTTGATCTCCACCACTTTCAGGATAATCCAAAGCATCGCAAAAATATAATCCACCAAAAAAATTGAAAAATTACATCCCACAAAAACTCGCTGTAGGCCTATAACAAAAACAGGACAAAAACCACCATGGTCTCACCACTCAGGAGAATAAATCCGGAATGTCCGTCTGATTACGATATCCTCCCCCAAAAGCATCTCTAGTAGGAGTTATAGTCCACTCTTTTGTAGGCTATTGATAGGGAAGTTTCACCAAAGCATGCAACAGCGCAAACTTTTTCGAAGTAACCGGTTACCAAACTCACTTCGTAAAAAGACCTCTCTCCATGCAGGCTATCCTCTTCCCTATTTAAAAACTCCCCTCTTCAGGTATAGGCCAGGTAAGACCTTTACTCCCCCTCACCTGACCCATTTCCCCATGAAGATGAGCAGATAACACTAGTTACCCATTAGAATTAGAATGACCATCATACCACAACATGGAGGGATGGATGAAACAAAATGCATGTCCCACTTTTGAGGAAATTATTTTTGAACAAATTTGTCTAGTATTGTAAACTTAACTGCATTTGACAGAAAAGAGATGTAGGTTATTAGTGACAAACTGTTAGCCTAGATGTCAGTCTTGCACAACCTATTTAAAATTAATTTTAATTAAAAAGCATGATTTGCAACTATTTGCATATTGGTGATCTTAAAAATTTGCCTGACAAGACATACTATCAAAATGTACAGTCTGGCCACGACCGATAGACCAGGCTCAACCAATCAGAGCAACGTCTGCAAAACAGCAAATCTTTGATGAGTGCCATAAATATTTTTATTTTTTGTCACAAATGGCTTGTGCTGACAAAGACAATTAAAAGCCAAATGAGGATATTTCGCTCATATCAGCTATTACATCTTACAATTACAGCGGACCTCTGAAAAGACATTAAACAATAAGGCTATCTTCTGGTCTGGATGAAGATGCACGTAGGTGCGCGCACTCACTCATGGCATGATAAACTCGTGCGACAGCCTACCATACGCTTTATGCAAAGTAGGTAAAAAGTAATCAAATGAGTTGCGATGCACCTGAGAAGTTCATGGTCTAGGCTATGGGCTACTATATTACATTTTGAGAAATTGATAATGGCGAGCACTACATTGGATGCACGTCCATGAACTTTGTGGCCTCAGATGGCACTCCAGAACAACGAAAATTCACATAGGATGGACCAGTCAGGGTGGAATTATGGGTGGAGTTACGGAGAAACGAAACTTAACTTTTATTTGGATATTTGTCAAGTAAAGGAGTCGAAACACAAAAAGTCACTGTAATTGTGCATTATCCACACTGGTAACAGACATTGCAGGTAATATCATTTACTGAATAATTGCAATAAACATTCACCGTTTCTTGTTACAGTAGGCTAAATATATTACACAATTACAGTCGGTTTTTTGAGTTACAACTCCTTTACCAGAGGGGTTACCTACCTTTAGTTTCGTTTCCTCGTAACTCCACACTGTCTGAATTTTAGCTCACCAGATGTGCAAAGTTAAGATTGATCGGCGCAACAGAGACAAGTATCTTTCCGCGCAACTTGCCCAGAAGCACAGAAAATGCAAGGACAACGCAGAGAAAACATTCGCAAAGACGGTATGAAATTTCCTCTCTACAATGACAGAATCGAGTAGGATATTTGCCGAACAAAACATATTTGCTGTATTTTCTACGTTTATGGGTGACGAAGATAGGCGATGAAATTGTCTTTCTAAAAGGAACGACTCATGTGGCACTCGGGGTAATCACTCAGAGTGTGCATTTAAAACAATATACACTCAGCCTACAAACACTACAGACAATGATCAATGCGGTGAATCTCACTACACACAGTGTAAACAAAATAGGGAGCAGTTTGCCACAACAGAGATCGTTTATGTGGCAATCCTGCAGTAACGAAAAGTACCGGTGCATGTACTCCCCACTTTTAAGTTGTAAGTAGTGCACTTCATAAGCATTTTTAGGACCTTGCAAAAATGGAATCTGCACATAATCTAGCAATGCGACAATGTGATGTGTGTCTTGCTATTTAGTTTAAGCTTTACAGCTCATGGTCTCTTTTTTACAGATAAGGAGGAACATGGGACAACCAGGGACCAAGGATGGACTGTCTCTCAACTCAACCATGTCCAGGACACCTCATCTGCTGACCGGAATCAGAGAAGAGAAAAGAAGAAAATTTCAGATGCCTCACCCACTGAACTGACTCTGGTGTTGATAGGCAGGACAGGGGCAGGCAAGAGTGCTACAGGAAATACCATACTGGGCAGAAAGCATTTCCAGTCACGCCTGAGCACAAGTTTAGTGACTGAAACATGTGAGATAGGGTCTGCCAATGTACAAGGTAGAAATCTGGTTGTGTTGGACACACCTGGTTTCTCCAATACTGTGCTGTCCGAGGATGTCATGCAACAAGAAATGCAGAGGTGCTGTAAGCTGTTTACAGCAGCTCAACACTCTGTGCTGCTGTTGATAGTTCCTCTTGGTCGCTTCACAGAAAAGGAACGCCAGGCAATTGCCACAATCCAGAAACTCTTCAGTAATGAAGTGCCCAGCCGATCTATACTAGTCTTCACCCATGCAGACAAGCTGAATGGAGAGTCCATCCAAGATTTCATTTCCAGACAAAGTACACAGGACCTGGTAAAGATGGTCAGTCACCGTTTTGTAGCCATTAACAACAGGGACTCTAAAGATGGAAGTCAAGTGGACTACCTGCTGAAAATGGTTGATAAACTACTGAAAGAAAAAAAGCAGCAGCTGCGATTGGTCCTTGTGGGAAATACGGGTGCAGGGAAAAGTGCCACAGGAAACACCATCCTGGGCAGGAAGAGTTTCCCCTCAGAGCTCAGCATGAGCTCTGTGACAGAAGAATGCCAGAGAGAGGTTGGCACTGTGCAAGGCCGTGATCTGGTCTTGATTGACACACCTGGCCTGTTTGACACATTTCTCCCCCAGGAGGTTGTGCAGCGGGAGATTATTCGGTGCCTTACATACTGCTCCCCTGGGCCCCATGCTGTGCTCCTAACAGTGCGTTTCGGAGGCAACATTGAAGAGGACAGGCAGAGCATTAACTTGATTGAACAGATATTTCAGGAAGAGGTCAGGCACCATATCATTCTCATCTTCACTTATGCAGACCTGCTGGAGGGAAACCAAATCCAGGACTTTATTAGGCAAGATCCAAAATTGCTGGAGTTTGTGGATTATTTTGCTGGTCGCTATGTGGCCTTCAACAATATGGACACTGAAGACCAAAGTCAGGTGAATCAGCTACTGCAGATGGTTGATAGCCTTCTGGCTCACAATGAGAACAAGTTCTACACCAGCCACTTAATAAGGGAGATAGACAGGGCTGTGGCTGAGCTCCTGTTAGAGAGTAGGGAAGGTGATGGTGGAAGGTTCCAGAACTTTTATAGATGGTGCCGAAGTCATCCTTTAATCTCAATCTTGTTAGCAGCAGGAGCAGGACTAGGGCTGGCAGTGGGGACACCCTTAGTGATAGGTGCCATGGCCCCTGTAGCAGTTGTAACAGAAGTTGGAGTTGCAGGACAACTGACAAATTTCCTGATAGCATGTGGCCTGAACAACGCAGCTATAAATGCCATAGTGATGAAGCTGGTAGCTAATGGGGTCATTAGTGGGGTGGGTGTAACAGGAGGTGCAACAGGTTTAGTAGGAACAATTGGAGCAGCGATTTCTCTTGCAAAGTGTTGTATACAGTAGTCTTGCAAAGCTAGTGAATAATGAACATAAATGTTTTCATCTTCATCATCAATATACACTCACATATCAATACAGTAAAGAGAAGTTATTGTAACAATAGCCTTATCTGACAATAAGATAACACAAATTACATTCTTACCACAAGATCACATTCATCTTCACATAGCATTATACAGTTACATTCTTTGTATAGTACTCGATAGGGAGGGTGTAGCAAAATGGCAGTGACAGAAGCCCATCACTATTGGAATTTGCAGTATAACAAGTTGTAACAAGTTCTTTTTAGGTACAAGACTTTTTGTATCAATCCCATGAAAACACAACACAAGTGTTAACACAAAAAGGCAAAAAGACTTCAGGTATGCACCTCAAAATACACATTGGGTCAATTAGCGTGATTGTAAAAGTGATTATAACCTTTTTTTCTTGGTATCTTTCTTTTAAGATGTCTTTGATGTGAAATGTCAGAGACAAATGTGTCTTAATAACAACAGATGTTACTGGTATATTGTATCAATAAAGTTGACCATATTGAAAGCATTCTTCACCAGAGGACTTTAATCTCAAACAAAGCTGGGAACAAACACAACCCTAGGCAACTGAATGTTGCTTAGGGTTTGTTAAGGTCTGTCTTGTTTAGAGTGTTCCCAAAAAAGAGACATTGGCTCCCTTCAAGGCCCTTGTCCAGTCCTACCCAGGACTAATTGCAGGCATCCTGTTAGTGTCAGTAAACAGTGGCAGAGGTTTAGGCCAATTCAATGGGTGTGTGTGCTTGTCATTTTGTTTACAGTTTTTTTAAAAACACATAAAAAAAATTAAAGAAAAACTGCGCAGAATGCTGCCCCTGTTTCAAATTGATCTTTTTGCTTAAATTTCAGTCTTTAGGATCAAGGCCATTAGCCTGTACTATGTACATGCAGGGCTACTAAACCAGCTCTTTATGCCAAAACACACCCATGACAAGTAAAGGCATGAGCAACCACTGATAGATGAACCACTTCGTTTCATTAGAAAAAGTACAATTTTGATGGATGCATGCTAAAATGTTATAAAAGTCCCCTTTTTTGGAATTGCCCTTAAAGGTGCAGTCAGTCATATTACATAATTTGTAAACACATAACACTTTTTATAACATAAAGATAATATCTATAGCACTAGTTTTTCGTTCTTTTGGGTCACTGAGTGTGTTTACATGCGCAGTTTTCAGTTCACACTTAGCAGTCCATGTAAGTATGTAGGTTACTTTCTAGCATTCTAGCTAGGTTTGTATGGTAAGATAGGCAAAAATACTAGGTCTGCATTTGGATTGGGTCCTACTCTGTATGGCATGGATACATGAAGTATTTTGAATCCGATCCGGCGGGTAATCGGAATAAAGCGGTAAACACGCTGATATCTTTTCAATGTAATTTTTAAGTTAATTGGCTTCCTTAACACATACAGTGTAGGGTAAGGCCTGCTGCAAGTCTACTTTAACTAATTAACTAAATAAATGACACCTGGCTGCAGCTGAAAACAAATAGCAGCTTGCTCCCCATTCTTTCCACCAGAATCACTGCCTGCACTTTTAACAAGTCATACAGCTTTAGAATCAAATTTAGAGAAGAGAAATTAACCAGTGCATAACAAAACTTTTTATTTATTATTTTCTGATTAAAAATTGTAGATTCCCATCCAAGGGCCTAGAAAACAACAAAAATAAAAATGCAAAACAGAAAGACCATTTTAAGACTGAATTTCTCCAAAAGAAAAGCTATACAAGCAAACCAGAAAACACCAGACAAACTTTTCTGTAAAGAGACACATGTTTAAGCAATAGTCTGGAATAAAGTAACCCTGTTTGTGGTCACCAAGTATGGTCAGTAGAAATAATGAGGCACAATGTGGACCAGTTAAACAGCAACCCAAGCTAACTAATAAGGGTGAGGAAAGTCCATTTCAGGGCTATGGGTTGACTTACTTACCTCATTTTACCTGGCATGAGAAGCTACAGTTTGGACAGTCTGAGGGTCATGAACATGAACATTTGGAAAGTGGGATGTAGGTGGTTTGCTGACACAAAACAATTAAAGTCCTCACCTTACTCCTTGAGTCACTTGGACTGGGGTCATTGTAGCTTGAACCCTAGCTTGAAGCCTCCTGACTGCAACTCCAAGTTCTCTGGAGAAGGAAGGGATTTGACTGGTTCCGAAGACTAGATCTGAAGCTATCCATTCTGAGGAACTTCCCACATGGCTGACTGTAATTACAGTACCCTTTTTATTTTTTTATTTATTTTCCTGAATTTAAATTAAATCAGTGCCTGCCTTGTTGAAGATGCTGACTGCATCCTCACTTAAGAAAAAAGACAAAAACAAGCAAGCCTGCCACGTAGGCCTACAGCACATTTAGACACATTTACTGACGAACAAAAGTGACAACAAAGTTATCTGAACATCACACAACCCTCAGTCAAAGATCCAAAAGCAGTTCACTCCTCAGTTCCTCTCCCAAATCACACAAGGCTTAACGGGCACAACTTCGCTGACTGCAGTTACAGTGCATGTGCAGTCAGGTGTAAACTTCCATGCAACATAAACGGGTGGCAGTATCACCTCTGTAAACACAAGTTTCACGAGTCAAGTAGGTAGCCATATACACAGTACATAGACAAGACAATATTTCATGAGACAAGACAACATTTCACGGGGAACAATTGGTGATACACGTAATAGTGCCTACATACACTATTGCGGGACTACACAGATTCACTCACACACTCACGCGTCCACAGTCTTGTACACATATGTACATACAGTACAACACAGTTGTAAACAAGGCAGGTCAAAGTTACAGGTGACCTAAACAAACACGCTAGACAGGGCATGGCTTTTAGCAGAGCACTGTGGCTAGTGGTGTGATTTGTAAACAGAAGACTGTTCTACATAAATATAAATAATAGCAGCAAGGCGAGTGGTATGATTTGTAAACAAAAGACTACATAAATATAAGTGATGGCAGCAAGAAAATGCGGGGGGCATAAAGTTGCAGCTGTAACGCGCTGGTTTGCATCCTGAGTTACTAAGAAATTACAGTCCAATTGCACTACAGGTTGTTCAGCAGTCTGACTGCCTGCGGGAAGAAGATCTTCCCCATTCTGGAGGGGGAACCTTCTGCCAGATGGTAGTAAGGTGAAATAGTCCATGGGAGGGATGGGTAGTGTCTTTGGCAATGCTCTTGGCTTTCCGCAGACAGCGGGTGCTGTAGATGTCTGAGAGGGGGGGCAAAGAGACTCCAGTGATCTTTTCGGCTGTCCTCATAATCTGCTGCAGGGCCTTAGGGTCTGCAGCGGTGCAGTTGCCAAACCACGCTGTGATGGCGCCGCTGAGGATGCTCTCAATCGCTTCATACTATATGAGAAGTTATCAGGGCCCATTTCTGGTCCTATCTGATTAAACAGAGTGATGCATATTGCTAGGTCTATCTATTTATTCTAGATGTATTCTGCTGAATATTGTAAGGTCCTCTCCAGCGTTGAACCATTGGAAGCTTTTACATTAAAATATTTCGACCCTGCCTCAACCGTGACTTCGTCACATCCGCAACACGTGACATACATTAAATCCTAATCTGATCCCACCAACGTTGTCACCCAAGGAGAACTGAATATCAAGAATATATAATCGATTACATTTCATTCTCAGTGCGTTAATGCGACATTATGATGTCGTAAGGTAGTGCGGTTTGGATACAGCCTATGCCCGGAAGTAATTTCTGTTTACAACCTCCCTGAAGCTGTTCTGAAGTCACTGGTCCACGTCGGGAGTAGGCTAGGCAGAATCGCCTTTGCCATGGATGTTGTTTTGTAACAAAAGATTGACACGACAAGAATTGAAGGAGAAATAAGGATACTAATCAAGAGAGATAAAAGTTAATGCAAAAGGGTTTGGAAAATGTCGAACTGTGGTACTTACCAGACTCAAATAGCATCTATTTTGGACGTTCTCGCCAAAGCAGCGGTAGCCGAAATCAGTAAAGTGGTTGAGGATGCCGTTGTTGTTCTACGTTTAGAAACGTGCCAACGACAGAATGAAATCGAAGCCTTGAAGAGAAATCTGGAAGTCGTTTCCAGCGAGCTGCGAGCAACACGTAGAGCTCTTGTACGCGAGTGTATTAATGGGCGATCGGTAGATTTTCAACCACGCGATCAACATGTCATTAACCGAGGTTGGTTTGCTATCAGTGCAGTAACTTACTTATCGCTTTTCCACCTATTTGGTTGTTGTATTTCTGCAACAGAACGTCGGCTCAGACCAATTTCATTCAGAGGGTGCAGTGATTTATCATAGGCATATGAGACCAAGGAATCCAAACTACGGTAACGTTAAGCTGGCAGCATTGTCGGTGTAAAGGTTTAGCGCTACTATTGGCGGATGGAAAACAGCACAGAAAACAGTGGTTGACCTTTTCAAGGCGGGGAACCTCTGGAGAGCCTTTTGAGGAGCTTCGGTTAATGACCACTTTGCTGACGGCCATTCTCTTTTCTTACAGGTTGTGGGTGGAAAGACGTGAGAGTGGAGGAGAGCAGGTGTGTCGAGGAGGAGTGCTGCAGCAATGGACAGACTGAGGAGCAGAGCGCCTCGTTCAAGTTGACTGTGAAGGTTGAAAGAGACGATGAAACTGAAATCCAGGGCACTCAGGATGGCACAGTAGTTCAGGTACTGGGGAATGGCAAGGTTGCGGTGATGAATGGAGACGGTGGTCACAGCTGGCCAGCTAATGAGGACAATGACAACAATGATGACGCACACACGCATACGACTGAGGATCCCTCACCCCCACAGACTTCCACAGATGCCCTGCCGGTGCCAATCTCCACGGCAACCTCAACAATTGAGCCCCCACCGCCTCCTCAGAGACCCCGTATGAGAAGGTGGTGGCCACACAAGATGCCCACACTCTCCCACTTTAACACACATGCAGATGCACACTCTCACACACACCCTCCACCACCGGTGCCACAGTCAGAGAGAACTCTTGGGACACCAAGGGGGCCTCTCTCTACCGTAGGCATCAGGGGGTTTCTAGGGGGTCTTTGGGGACACTATCGGTCGCGGGGGGGTCAGAGGGCACAGAGGTCATCACATCAGCAGCTATGGACACGGGGCAAACGCCGCTTCCCATGTGGGTACTGTGAGAAGAGCTTTGACCGTCTGAGCCACCTGGACCGGCATCGACGCATTCACACAGGTGAGCGGCCCTACGGCTGCTCCATCTGTGGACGCCGCTTCACCCAGAAGAGCAGCCTGAAAGGGCACCTACGCACGCATAGAGGTAATGTGGTGTCATCAAACAGGCTTACTCAAAGGCCAGACTCTTTGAATGTTAGCTCATCGGGGTAATATGACAGGTCATCTTACTGGCAATGCCTGACTGGTTTTACTTGTCCTAACCAGTCAAATGAGGGTCCTTGCTCCTTGATGGCTGATAGTTGTAGATATTATTTACAGTAATTTCCTGTTAAATTTTCTGTTAAATCAAAAAGGTTGGTAAGTCATTGGTCGTTGTGTCTCGTTATTTCTCTGTAGGATTCTCTGGGGATGTGTCGGACAATACTCCTGTTCTTGAGCACCGGCTATCTGAGGAAGGCTGGGGCTCCCAGTACGTCAACCCAACGGAGAACAGCACACAGCTGCCCACACAGTCAGAGGAGAACACATGCACCACACCCACAGAAGATGCTCACGTGCTCTTCACGCATGGACACAAAGTCGACTCAAACCTTGCAGAGACAACTGAAGTTGAGACACTCAAACAGACCACTCAGCAGAAGACACACATGAGGACTGAACACGGAGAACAGGATGAGAAGCAGAGAGCGACTGCCAAGGGGCATCACTCACACACTCAGGATGATGACGCACAGCACCCCACCCAGGCAGATGATCTTAATGACTTTGACATTCACGTGCATCACCACACACACCCACAGCATCTAACACACACCCAGGACTCTCCGTCTACCTCAGCACTCACACACTCTCAAGACTGTGCGCTCTCTCACATTCAGGAGTCTTTGCTCACACACGCTCAGGAGCCTGTGGGGTTTGGGGAACTGCAGCTGGAACTAAAGGCTGAGCAGGAGGAAATGCAGTTGGATCAGAACCTTCACCAGGGGTCAGTAGCATGTGAGTACAGAACAGGAGACCAGGGGCAGATGGAGTCAGGGTCATCAGAGCTTGGGCAGTTTGGTGCTGCAGAAGAGAGTGAACATCAGCTATGGGCAAACAGAGATGCAGAGTCACACTGCGTGAATGGAGTGGAGTCAGTTGTCTCGATGCAGCTGAGCATGTCAACAATCCAGACCTCTTGGCCCCACTCAGGTCCTACACACATCAAACAGGAAGAGGAAGTGTGCCCCCTCTCAGACCCACTGGCCAATCCTGAAACGTCTGTCGGTGGGCACGGCACAGCACACCAGAACATTACGACATCACTACACACACACACCTTTTCTGAGAGAGCAGCTGGAGAACTAGAAGCGAACCCAGCCCACCAATCTGACATTGCCACTGAACCTGTGCTCCCGTTGTCGCTGGCAACTGATCAGGCTTCGCCAATGTTGATGTCGCCACCACGGGACAAGCGCCGGTTCCCGTGCACGCAGTGCGGTAAGAGCTTCGACCGTCTGAGCCACCTGGAGCGCCACCAACGTATCCACACAGGTGAGCGGCCCTACGGCTGCTCCATCTGCGGACGCCGCTTCACCCAGAAGAGCAGCCTGAAGGGGCACCAGCGCACACACACTGGCGAGCGGCCGTACCGCTGTGCCCGCTGCCCGCTCGCCTTTGCCACTTCAAGCGCACGCAATCGTCACCAGTGTGCCCCGCCAAGGAGCAGGCTGGCATACGCCTGGTAAACTGTGTGTCCATCATGTAACAGGCCAACATACACTTGGTTAACTTTATGGTCAGCGACACAAGAGGCTGGTACACGCCTGGAGAGCTGTGTGCCCAGCGGCACAAGAGGCTGCCATATGCCCGATGAACAGTTTCCTTCCCCAAGGAGCAAACTGGTGTACACTTGCCTCGAGTTCAAGAGGTTCAAGTTCAAGTTCAAGAAAATTGCAAAACGTTTTGTATGTCACCTATTGGGGATGAATGGGAACTGTTTCAAAACGTTGAACTTGGTCCAGGTGAACAGTGCCCAGCCACCAACAGGCTAGTATGCGCTAGTGAACTATTTACCCCTCTGAGGAGACTAGTTGTGGGTTCGGTGCAATGCTCAAGGGCACTTCAACTGTGAATGTGAACATGGGAGAGCAATATTCAGCTACTCACACACTCTCACCCTGGGAGTTACTCAAGTTAACTAGTAACCTTCCTCCATAGCACTCCCCTCTGCTAAACCAGGTCTAGGCTGTATCTCAAGTGTGTGGCTTAGTGACAAGCCTGGGTAAGTAAACCCACAGGAAGTAGTAGTAGTAGAGGACAGCCCTTTGATTTCACTTGCTGTGAATACCCAAGGTACCCAAGTTTATCCCAATCCACTTAAAATATATATTACCTCTCACTCAGTCAGACTTGCCTGGTTGGGAAAAATATCCTCCCGTTTCACTCATGTCTTTGCCAAGGCTGTGTGGGTGTGGGTGTGTGTGTGTGTGGGGGGGGGGGCAGGTGGGTGGGCGGGCGGGGGGGACATACAAGTTATGTATGTCATTGAGCTTAAAGACCAAACATATCTGGGAAAATACATTTCTGTCTTTCACTGTATGACCACAATAAATGCCTTTAAGCTCTCTGAAGTTTATACATTTCTGAAAGTACTGGTCTGTCAAAGACACTAGAGGAACAGTAACAGATGCCAGTAGCAATCTGCTGTAAGAAGCAGGGCTAAGAAAGCTGAAATAACTCTTTAGGCATAGTTTTGGCTTCTTAATAAAATCACTTTAATGTGTACACTTTAATGTAATGGATACCATATCATATACCATAATGTTCTATTTTGTGTTCAACTCATGTCTGTCCAGTTGCACTTTCAGCTGGCACTTGTGTATAATATGAGTTTATAAAGACTGCTTTACTGGAATATCTTAAAGATACAGATGACTTTTACTTCAGTGTGCTTTGTGTAAAATTCACCTCATTCTGAGAGGCACAAAGTCTTAAGCTTGAAATTAAATTTTAGTCTTTCTTTCTTAATTAGCAAATATCTCCCAGTGTGCTCACATAGAAAGAATAATAGGAAAATGATCTGCATGTAGAGTTTATTAACAAACTTGAAGGGCACTAGAAGGCCAGAATATCTTGTTCATGATGTAACAAAAACACACTGTTATAAGTGATGATATCAAAAAATTACAAAGTACTGGCAGAAGTGTACAGCAAAATTATGTGCAAAATACAGTTTATTCAATTAGAACGGCAACATTACCAACCAGGGCATACATCTGAGTTGTTCTCTATTATCAACATAATATGACACCTGTTCGTCTGCACCTCTCATTTTTACACCATTAGGGAGCTTGCCAAAGTAGGCAGGAGGCAGCTGTTAATCCCAGGGATGAGATAGGGGTCAAAGAGATATCAAACAAGCCACCCCTCATCCATAGGTTCCATTCCCTGATCAGTAGAGATGTTACTACACTCTGGAGCATGGATTTACAACTGAAGGCAAAATGACAGCACTGATGTTAAATAAATTTAAATTTATTTTTTTACATTTCCAGTTTTCATAGTTGCTGGAAGTCATCATTGACAATTCATCGACTGACCCAATTAATTGCCAAGGCCAATTGTTAAGGCCATATAGGGCAGATGACAGATGCTCTTCAGACTTTAGAGGCTTGCTATAGTTTTCATGCTACACCAGCCTCCAAAGCTGTTAATAACCATCTTTTTCACTAATTTAGTTTTATCATCTTGCTTTGCCGTAAGGATAGAAGTCTAGTCTTAACTCCCAGTACTTTGCAGGTAAGCAGTGACTCTGTGCTTTTGGCAATTTATGCTTTGGGAGCCTCGTGCAACACATCCAATAGCCTGGTATATAACGGTTTCATGTAATTTCACTTTGTGCAAATTGCCTGGAATCCCTCAATCAGCAAATGTTTTCTTTCACGTGGGCAGACACTATCTGTGAAATCCCAAAATATTGGGCATGCCAGAGCCCTCTATTTGCTGATTGGCCCGCCAAGAATTTGTTGAAGGAAACCTAAGCACCTTTTGGAGAGATCCCTGACTGGGCATTAGGCAGTGCTAGCCTGGCTACACTGTAAGTCACAGTTTTGAGGATGTGTGTTTCTTTGTGACCAGGATTAGTCAGGGACAAGATCTTTACTCTAAGCTTCAGTAGATCTTATTCTTCCTGAGACTGAGTGAATGAATCTGAGAGCACAAATACTCAAAATTATCAAACACACAGCAGACTTTTAGTTGGCACTGTTCTTGCTATGCAGCCTCTTCTGGTGCCTAGTGAGGTGGCTGATCTGGGTGAAGGTAAGCCCACACTCTGAGCACTGGTAAGGCCTCTCTCCCGTGTGGATGCGCTGATGTTTCTTCCTGTCAGACATGTTGGTGAAACGCTGTTCGCAGTAATGACAGGGGAAGGGCTTGTCGTTATTGCTCTGCAGGTGCTGCTTGGCTGTGTTCTCGCCATGAGGCTCCTGATGCCGCCTCTTCTGATGCCTGGTGAGGGTGGTGTGCTGGTTGAAGGTCTGCCCACACGTCGAGCACAGGTAGGGCCGCTCACCTGTGTGGATTCGCTGGTGTGTCTTCATATTGGATGGGTGGCTGAAACATTTCCCACAGTAGCGGCAGGCGAATGGTTTGCTACCGCTGTGCAGAAGCTTGTGCTGTTGCAGGTTGGCACGCAGCTTGAAGCTCTTGCCGCAGACGTCACAGTCAAAGAGTCTGACATCCGAATGGGAGAGCTCGTGCCGCTTCAGTGCAGCCTTCTGCCAGAAGCTCTTGGGGCAGGACGAGCACTGGAGGAGACGCGGTGACACCGAAGCCTGTGTTGGCATTTCCGTGACCGTGGTGGCTTCAGCTGTACTGGGGATCAGTGTGGCAGAGGAAGAGGAAGGTTTAGAGGATGTGCTTGAGGACAATGGCAGCAATAAATTAGGAGAGGAGAATGCTGGGAACGGAGAAGAGCATGATGGGACAGCATGGAATTTTTGATCCACCTTTTCCTCCTCCTGCTCAGCCTTCAGCTCCAGCTTTCCAAAGTCCAAAGGTTCCTCCTGAGTGTATGTGAGCACAGAGGCAGAGTTCTGAGAATGTTTGAAATGTGAGTGTGTGAAGGGAAGGGTGGTCTCCCCGTGAGAATCCCCACTTGGCACTCCTACCTCTTGTTTGACAGGACCAAAGGCTGCAGGAAGCAAAGCACTACTATGCCTGTACAGTTGGGCTGAAGTGACACAAAGCTGACTGGCCCCGTCCAGTCTTGCATGTGGTTCAGTAGAGGACTCTGACTGGCCAGGGCTGACTCTGGGTGTCTCCCGGTTTCCTTGTTCACCCCCTTCTTCAACTTTCACAATCACCTCCATCACATCCTGACATTGAGTTAGCAGCCCCACTGATGTGCTGCATTCTGCTACCTCTGTGGGTGGACAGAACATGTTATAGAATCTGGTAATATGAATTAAACCAGTAAGCCAGACTACGCTTGAAAGTCAGCTATGTCCAAGAATTCATAATGTTATCTTAACCGCTCACCTTGTCCAGAAGAGACCTGAACAGCAATTGACCGCCGAGGTGGACTAATGTTATTGCCAAAGTTGCTCCATTCCGTGTGTGCTCTGCCTTGGCCTGTCAGACTGCGGACTTTGGTTCGTAGGACTTCTAATTCACTATGTCTCAGGCATACCTCTCGATGCATCTCAGCAAAACTGCTATCGATTATTTTACAGATCTCCACAATCGCTGTTTTGGATAGGATCGTCACCACTGCTGCGACCTGTTCCCGAAGAAGCTCAGCGGATAGCATCGCGCAGCCTTCCACCGATCTCCTCTCTGGATCAAAAATCTTTCTGTTCAAGATCAGAGAGATAGTCAAATAAAGCCGACCACAAGAGGTGAAAAACTGACAGTGAAAGGCATAACAAATACAACATCCGGCCCGAGTTTTCTTCTGCATCTAGGTAATGCGGTGCTTAGGCCGTGCATTCTCCTGTCGCCTATACTGCCACATACTGGGCTGGTGTAGGCCAGTGGGGGCAGAAGAGAACTTAAAATGTTTTGGCTGACAAGTTTATGTTTAGCCAATTTTGCAGCTTCAATTTTTCTGATGACAGAACATATTGTTTGTAGAAAGTTGGCACAAAGTGATTAGTGCAAGTAATGTATTAAAAATAATTCATAATAAAAATGTATACACACACAAATAATTTCACTGTCTTGTTTAGGCATTGCACAAATCATATCATTTCAGTGTAGACCTAAACATCAATCAATAAACATTGTATTTGCACCATTCAAATTAATTTATTAATGGGCTCAAAACTTCCCTTATCCTATCTTGGACTATTCAGCAAATGGGTTGGCTATGCATAAACTTTAATACAATTGGGAATCCCTTCAGTAAACAAAGGTAAAACAATGAGTCAATAGGCTAATTTTCCATTTCTGCACCTGTTTGGACTAAGGCATGAGCTGAGGGGTGGTTAAGATGAATGCAGCCTGAATAGCCTATTAGCAGTCAATTAATGAGAAAAGGCTAACAATTATAAATATAAAATATAGTGGATTTATTTTCTATTCATGCTACACCTGTAATAGCCTACCCTACATGGAGGCATAATTAGCTTCAAACTCTTCAAATTCATCTTGGGGAAGGGCTAGTGAAATTCAGTATGACTTATAAGGCCAATGCTAAAAAGTCATGTGTCCAACTGCAAGTCTGTAACTTTACCTTCAATTTAAAATTTTAAATTAAGTTTTAACTTGTATTGTATACCAAATATTTCATTATGTTTTATTAATTATTTTGTGACTATTTCCTTCTTGAGCAGATGGACTTCATGTCTTCATGCCACTGACAAATGTTCAGGTTATTGTTTCTAGAAAAAGATTACATTTCTGTGAACAAGGAAATGTGATCAGTACAAGGAACCAGGATATTTCCCTGATACTTTCATTGTTTTATGGCCACCTTGTTTCACAATGTTTTTTTTTTTTATCAGTTGCACAGAATATAAAAAAGTCAGTTACTTTTTTATGAGCAACAGTTTCTGCCCCTTTATGAGGGTGTTTCTCTTGGTTGATAATAAACATGTGCATAAGAAGAATATATAAGAACACTGGACAAGAACAACACAACCTCTGAAGAGCCATCTCAGGTGTCCATGATGCTGAGGACTTCTCTGTCAGTGCGGCTGCTGCTGCTCTGCTCTCTGTGTGGAGCACTCAGTCTGGGTGAGAGTGCAGACGAGCAGGAGTCCCAGCAGCCTCCACAGAGCCTGGCTGATGGTGTAGGCATGCAGAGCTCCAGCAGCCTGCAGCAGATTGAAGGAGCACGAAAGGGAGAGGAGAGATTCGTTGACTGTCAGCTGTACATTAACCTGCGGGATGAAGTTCGTGAGCTGAGAGAGACTGTGTCCACCCTGAGTAGCCAAATAGAGGAGCAGAAGAGAAAAGGTAACAATTCAACAGCTATTATGAGACACTGTGCACAGGGAAAGTGAAGGATGTAACCAGTCCAAGGGGCTCCTTTTTTCCGACAGTTGCATCCATCAACTTTGTGTCTATTTGCATGTGAAACTTGTTTTGTTTTTTTTTCTTTCAGAACAAGTAGCGTTTGGAGCTTCACTGGGTCCTCATGGAGTTCATGGTCCATTTAACACTGAGATTACTCTGGTTTACAAGAAAGTGTTTGCCAATGCTGGGAATGCATACAACCCAACAACAGGTAATATTAGCAGCTGTAGAAAACTGAGAGTGAGAATTAATTAGAGAGTTTAATCTTCATGTTTTATGCTGTTCTGTTGGTCCCAGGTATCTTCACTGCTCCAGCACGAGGTGTCTACTACTTCAGTTTCTCTGGTCACAATAGGTCTTCTAAACCAATGGGGCTCAGACTATTTAAGAATGGCCAACAGATGGTGACGTTCTACAACCACGTTGCAGGTAACCGCCCAGAGACGGCCACCAATGGGATGACCCTACAGCTAGAGAAGGGAGATCAGGTGTATATGCGGCTTAGGGAAAACACATGGATTTTTGACAATGAGAATGATCACAGCACTTTCATTGGCCATTTGCTGTTTCCACTGTAAAATGATGGTTGTCTGTCCTGTTAATGTATTTTTTGGCCCTGGGCTGTTTTAATGTTATTTGCATTGTAGAAAATGTTATTTGCAAACTACAAGTAATTAAATCAGTTATAAGGTTTGTTTAAATTTTTTTCAACATAGTATTTTAGCATTGTTTCAACATAGTATTTTAGCCTAATATACTGTATGTTTGACTTGATATGTTTCTGATGAAACATTGAGCGTGTTTACATGCACAGCCTTTTTTTCAGATTGGATTGAAGTTAGTCTCATTAAATGTTCCACTTGAACCATTCAATCCACGTTTACATGTCCGAAAGCATTTAATCTAATCACCTTTTGATGTCCAGTGTTTTTTTTTACGTTGTCCTTTTGTTTACATCATCTGACGTCCCTTAGCTAACACGCCTTAGCCTACTGCCAGTCATAGATTAAAATGTTCATAAATTATTAATTGTATTGTAAGATAAGTGAAAATACAAACTTGTCTGCAGTCATTTCTATAACTTTATGGTGGCGCTAGTACTTTTAAGCTAATTGTGCATATATTTGCATCACCACGCATTTATCCCTACACATGCGCAAACAGGAAAATTTAGTCCATGAATCCAATTACATGTTTACATGCCCATCGATCGGTTTATCAAAAAGTCTCTCAATCCGACTGAAATTTCAATCCAATCGAGCTGAATCTGATCGGATGGCATGGATACATGAGACATTTTGAGTGGTGCATGTAAACACGCTCATTGATATTATGTCTAATTGCCTCTTGAGTGGATTAAATGAAAAATCATGTCTTATGTTGAATGATGTTGTCAGTCATCAACCATCAAAAATCTCTCTCCCTGCTAATAAACTTCCACAGTATATTCATTATTTATATTTATCTTATTATTTCTGAGCAGAGATCAACTACGTCTGTGACACATAATGTGTGTGTATGTGTGTGTATATGTGTGTGTGTGTGTGCGCGTGTATGTGTGTGTGTGTGTGTGTTTGTGTCTGTAAATGTTATTATGACCTTTATATATATGACCGTTATTGACCCTTGTACTCAATCAAAAATAAGATAAAAATCTCTTTTCCAAGAAAGATCTTGGCAGCTCATAAGATCACAGCAGACAACATGGTTTTCTTAAGGGGAACCACTAGCCTGGTTTGACCAGATTTTAAATTAAAATGTGAGCTATAGATATATAAATATAGCCTTCAAGGCATCCTGACTAGGCAGAACTAGGCAGAGAAACATCTGACTTCTCAGTACATCTCTCTACACTGTAAAAAATAAATCATGGTTTTAACTTTAAAAAGTTAGTGTCCGGGCTGCCTAACTATTTTAAGTTGACCAAGTTTAAGATAATGAGTTGTATTTGTTTGAAATACTTTAGAAGTCACCACAACTCAACTATCTTTTTTAATTTGGTCAAATTAAAATAGTCCAGACACAAGCTTTTTTTAAGTTAAAACCATGATTTATTTTTTACAGTGTACAAATTCAACTTGTCAAGGTTCATTATAGAATTTTTGCTAACACTTTTGCTAGTGACAAATATTTTGTCTGGCCGATCAGCGAACAGAGGCTTTGACATGCCCAATATTTTTAAAGTTCACAGAAAGCATGAGGAAGGAAGTATATGCCAATTGAGGGATTCAAGACGCTTTGCGCACAGTGAAACATTGTGAAAGCGTTTGGTGCACCAGGCTAAGATTTATAGCTGTACAAGAGATAAAATATAAACAGCTTTTTTGTATGTCAGTGGGAGTTAATGATTAGAAGTTTATGAGGCTTCTATCTCATCTAAGACAAATACTCTGTTTCATCCCTCTTAATTTTTATGACATTCAGTAACCACATGTTAATGTTAACAATAAACATGTCTATAAGAATTCTGTATATACAGTGCTCAGCATAAATGAGTACACCCCCTTAAAAAAGTAACATTCTAAACATGTCCATGAAAACAAAAAAATATTTCAAAGATTTTCACAGACTAACTTTAATATCACATCTGCGTAACATACAACACAAAAGTTTACGTAATAATATAACTTAGATTACATATTTTTCAGTTTTACTCAAATTAGGGGGGAGCAAAAATGAGTACACCCCACTGAAAGTCTCAGGGCAAAGCAAAATTTTAGACTGCAAATGTCTGATTTACCAAGAATTCAACCACAGGTGAGTCTAATTCTTCAATTATTCCAGCAGATAGTTGACTATAAAAGAAGAAAAAATTAAGAAAAATGGAACTGCGACCATGCCACAGAGATGTCCTGGCCGTCCACGGAAGTTAACACCTCAAAAGGAACATCTTCTAATGAGAAGGGTTGAAGAAAATCGGCACACAGGTTCACTACAGTTAGCTAAAGAAGTAGAAAGCCAAATGGAGGTGACTGCTTCCCGTGACACAATACACTGCAGAGGAATGGCATGCATGGATGACGTCCACGAAAGAAGCCTCTCCTAAAGCCCAGGCACAAAAAAGCCCGCCTAGAGTTTGCCAGGGCCCATGCTGACAAAGATGAAGGCTACTGGGACTCTGTATTGTGGAGTGATGAGACCAAAATTTATGTTTTTGGAACTGATGGCTTCAAAGCGTTGCAAAGGTGAGGAATACAAAGCAAAATGCATGGTGCCTACAGTGAAGCATGGTGGTGGCAGTGTCCTTATGTGGGACTGCATGAGTGCTGCTGGTGTTGGGGAGGTGCATTTCATTGATGGCTTCATGAATTCAGAGATGTATTGCTCTATACTGAAAAAGAAAATGCTACCATCACTCCGTGCACTTGGTCATGGTGCACTTTTCCAACATGACAATGATCCTAAACACACATCTAAGGCCACTGTTGGCTTTCTGAAGAGGAACAGGGTGAGAGTGATTCAGTGGCCAAGCATGTCACCTGATCTGAACCCAATCGAACACCTATGGGGAATTCTGAAGCGACAAGTGGAGCATCACTCTCCATCCAACATCCAGTCTTTAAAACAGGTCATTATTGAAGAATGGAAAAAAAATGATGTTGCAAAATGTTGCCAACTTATTCATTCCATGCCCAGAAGACTTGGTGCCGTCATTGAAAATCATGGAGGCCATACAAAATACTAAATGCAGTAGTTTTGTTGGGGGTGTACTCATTTTTGCTGCCCCCAAGTTTGAGTAAAACTGACAAATATGTAATCTAAGTTATATTATTAAGCAAACGTTTGATGTGATATTAAACTTAGTCTGCAAAATTTTTGTAAATATTTTTTGTTTTCATGGACATATTGTTTAAAATGTTACTTTTCAAAGGGGTGTACTCATTTATGCTGGGCACTGTAAGTGTATATGTAAGAAAGAACAGCCAGGTCCATGATGCTGAAGACTTCTCTGTCTGTGCTGCTATTCTGCTCTCTGTGTAGAGCACACAGCATGGGTGAGGGTGGAGACGTGCAGGAGTCCAGTGCCCCCCAATGCCCTAAACACAGAGTCTGGCTGAGGGTACAGATGTGCAGGGGTCCAGCAGCCTGCAGCAGTGTAGTAGTACTTGTGGGGGAGACTTTAGATGTACTGAGAACTCCTTTCAGCTGGTCATTAACCTGCGAGATGAAGTGAGTGAGCTGAAAAAGAGTGTGCTCACCATCAGGAGCCACCTAGAGGATACAGTGTCTTCCCTCAAGAGCCAGCTAGAGGCGCAAAGGAAACAAGGTAAATTGATTTATAAATTACGTTACTGTATACACAGAATACAGCAATCTCCACAAGCATGCCTTTAGGAGGCAGAACAAGACTTCTCATAATTCTGTAGTTTGACGCATAGCACAGTATTTTAGCAATTGCAGAGACATTAAGTAACTTCATCACTCTACAGACATATTTGTTGATGTAATTTTAACTTAATTTTTATTTCAATTATATAAATAAAATTATGTTATGTTAACTCAACCAACATGTGTTTAGATCTAATAAATTTGTAATAAATTGATCGCTTACTTTTCTCTTTCAGAACATGTTGCATTTGGGACCTCGCTGGGTTCTGCAGGAAAACAGGGTCCATATAATATTCAGATTACTCTGGTTTACAAGAATGTATTTGTTAATGCTGGGAATGCATACAGTGTATATTCAGGGAGTGGCATGTCATTGTCAGATTACTGAACATAAACTGTCATGAAATCCAGTATTGTCAGTTAAACAGCAGGGTTTAGAGTGTCACAGGTTAATTTCTGTGCTCCCAGGTATCTTCACTGCACCAGTAAAAGGTGTCTACTACTTCAGCTTCTATGGTCACAATGATTCCACTAAACCCATGGGACTTGCGCTGTATAAGAATGGTCAGGAGACTGTAGTGGCGTACAACCATGCTGCAGGAAACCGCTATGAGACAGCGGCCAATGGGATGACCCTACAGCTTGAGAAGGGAGACCAGGTGTACATGTGTCTCTGGAAAAACATATGGGTTCATGAAAATACACAGCATCCTCTCAGTACTTTCACTGGTCAGTTGTTGTTTACTCTGTAGAAGAGTAAACAACAGGGGCAGGGATGGCATAGTGGTTAAGAAACCTGGCGAACATGCCTGGAAATTGTGGGTTTGAATCCTGGCTACCACTGTTGTGCCCTTGAGCAAGGCACTTAACTCTACTTTGCTCTAGGGAAGACTGGCTCTGAACCAACTGGTAGTTGACAAATGTAAATTGCTTCGGAGGAAAGTGTCTGATAAATGTAGAAGAATGCATATTTTTCTCCTTTATCGATGTATGTTGTGTTATACATTGTGTTACATGTGTTATACTTTAATATACATTGTCGTGATGGTAAAGTTATCAGGACTTTATTAATTTTTTAAAACAAGTCCACCCTTGACAATTACACTGCACTTCCTTTATGCCATAATTTGTAATAATAAAGAAATGTTTCACTGGTGAGTCTGACCTATCAGTGCAGTTGGGGTAACATGAGTGTCATGCTTAAACTGTTCATTTTCAAGTTTTATGTCGAAATCTGGCTTAGATTTGAGTCCAAACTATGCCTAATTAATATCTTTGCTTTCTTATTGTTTAGGTTATTTTAGATTCCAAATGGCATGTTGAGTTACAGTACATGCATATGCATTCCCTGTCAGTTATTAAGGAATTACTCTCTGATGGTGTGCTGTGACATTACAAGAACCTCTTTTGTTTAGCCCAAAGAAGCAAAGATGCTAGCAAATATGCCCATCAACAGTACATTTAGGTCAAACTAAAAGTGGAAAATAAGTGGCCAAACTTGTATTGGAAGAGACTATGAAGAAATGTTCCTTAATTTCTTGCTAGGTTACTTAATTGTACCTGAAAGCAGTACCCTCTCATGCTTATTTTGATATATGGCTTATTGTGACATCCCTATGCATCCCCATCAGCCCAGCAGTGGCAGTGCTGTGGTTGTGGGGGTGGCAGTAGATAGGCCTCATCAAACATTTCACATGGGCCTAAAGGTGGCCTGGGAGTCCTCCTTCTCTCGCTTTCATTTCCCGCATCATTTTTGGCTTTTTCACATCAAACTCCACACGCAAACACACCCAGCTCACCAACATTTCCTCCTTCATTTTACTCTAGACATTTTTTGATTAGAATAAAATTCAACATTGATTTTGAACCCCTATGTGTTTGCCTTACCTGTGACTAGAAGCAGTTGTAACATTAAATGTGTTGAGCAAGAATTTGTGAACTATTGCACCAAGAAAAATGGGCATGATGGATGCAAAGCTGCAGAATGTATTAAGTGTACATGCAAAGCATTTAGTGTAGCCTACATAAAAAAGAAAATTCTCGCAAGCCATTTATCACAGCAATGAGATATCATGCAGTTTAACATGATAATGCTGATGGTGTCTGTGTGATAAGAAATGTATGTAAGATGTGAACTTCCATGTATTTTGGTGAATCATGTCACTGTTAAGAGGGCTTACATGTCCATGTAGAAAATATCATGCAAAGAAAAAGGTATGTATTTAGACACAATATAGAAATGCAGCTGTTAGGTCTATCTAGGCTTAGTTTCATTTATGATGGACTGCCTCAAAATGGACAACTGTCCCGTGTTAGACTAATTTCACAATCTCTTTTGAAAACGCCTAGGAAAACGAAAAGCCCCAGAAGGACGTACGTTTTAGGATAGTCACTCTTTTTCGGTGAACGTCTATTTTGTAAAGTAGCCTAACGTAGGGTATGATATTATGTATATTAGATATTAGTACCAGTTGTATAGTGGTTTACTATCCAAAGTAAGCGTGATAAATAAGCTCTCCATGTTCCTCGCCAGTGCAAGGTTCATATTTCAGTTAGCTCGTAGTTATAGCCTCATTACAATTGTTTACTAATGTAAAAAGCCAATTACCTGAAATGGTCGACCATCCCGACCCCTGACCCCGTGCACTTAGAGAATTAGTGCGTCTAGAGACAAACTGACTTCCCATTCCAGTGGTGCAACAGCATGAAAGTTAAATTAAGCATGATTTGTGTGCACGCATCTCGTGATCATAGAAAATACCCATCCATTCAAAATGTGTCAAGTACCTTTTCACAGACAAAACAATGCATTCGTGTCGCGTAATCAACCGATGCATATTTTCCACCTGGGCTTAAGACGCGGTGAAAGTGAAGTTCGCGCTTCACTTCATGCCTCTAGCCTACAATGCCAAGGCTTAATTCCTAACATTAAACAGCTTAAAAGTGACTGCCAATGCAAAATGATTTACTTATTGTCGTGTCGTGAACAGCATTTTTTTTATTATGACAGCCAAAAGTGGGGATGCAAATGTATTCTTACACCCCTGCTCACGGCGCCTATTTCAAGCAGTGCCACAAAGATCTTGACAATTACTACCTCCACATCCTTACTTTTAGAGACTAAGCCTCTGCAATGTCCTTTTATATACTGTATACAAGCAAATGCTCCTCCTTGTGTTGGGGCATTATTCAATTTACAGCTTTTCACTGACCCTGTATTAAACCATGGACGCTGTTTTTTTTTTTTAATTGAGTATACACGCAGCTGCTTTAAAGCGTTGTTTACAAGGTGTGTTTGACGCACGTCCAAAATAAATAAATAAATAAATACATTACTCGGCTCCGCACCCTCTCTAATAATTGGCCTATTTCACAGCAGCCATTTTTCCAAGACGTCGCAGGGTGAATAGGTGTTATTAGTGATATCCAATAAGGATCTGATTCTACTACACTAAATCAGAATCTTATTGGCTGTCATTACACCTGTGCTTACCTTGCGACTTCTTGGACAAATGGCCAATGGGGCAATTGGTGGTCTGGGTTTCACCCATGCATGCCATTTTTTGTTCTTATCCAAACCCGTACGCGCTGTTCCAGATAGGCCTACTCAAATATGAACGAAACCAATGAACTGCATCTTTGTGTTTCCATTGTAAATGTATGCTTTTTATCATTATTTGGCCTTTTAATCTGATAGACTTGGATTATTCTTTTCTATGGGGGAACATGGTGTTGCTAGGAAATATAGGGTCTCTGTTATGTAGGTGAGGCTCTTTTGTAGATATGGAATTAAAATTTAAAGTTATTTCTAGTTGCAGTAGCCATTTATATTAGCAATGTAACTTAACCATGCATTGCACAAGGAATGTGCCCTCAAGTCACCTAATTAGGCCTATTGCAAGACCTAAAACTCCCCATTCATTAGGATGCTCATATGGACACAGTCCGTTCAGTACCTTAACTAAGCTGTTTTGTTTACACCTGGTCTTTTATTTCTGTCATTGCCCGGTCACCGCATTTCATGTTTGTTAACTGCCTATCATAACGAGTACTTACGGTATTTCTCTCTTCTCCACAACACGCCTTCCACCTCCATCAGACGGAAGTCACCAGGGTGCAACAGAATGAACAGCTGTATGAACCGTCTTCTCCTTTTGCATTGTTGTTTACTTTAATATATTACTTATTCATACGTTTCCTAAGAGTACTGAATGTTATATGGTTTAAAACTAATCATCTGTAATTTCAAGTGGGAAATAGTGCGACTGGAGTATTTTCAAAATGCCGAACCGTGAGATCCTTGAAACTCAGATAGCGTCAGTGATGGAGATCTTGGCAAAAACTGCAGTAGCAGAAATATGTAAAGTTGTAGACAGTGGCTGCTTGGAGTTCAGGGTAGAGATGTGTCGCAGACAAAAGGAGATTGAATCTCTGCGCAAAAAAGTTCACTGTTTGACAAGCGAGCGAACATCCAGTCAAGAGACGTGGTTGGGTCTGGTTCCTCAACGGCGCACAGTTGGTGTTCAGGTCGACGTGGAAGGAGGTGGGTCATTTGTTGAAATGTTAAAAATGTAACCCTTATCTTTCATTTTAAATGGACGAAATACAGAGGTTCTCACATGAAATGTCCTGAATTGTGTGTGTGTGAAGTAGTGACAATAAAGTCTTGTAAACGCAGTCTATGCCAAGTGCTCACTTGCTAGTTTGTATGGTCAGTGTTTACACTGATTCAGTCAGCAATACTACGTTTCAAAGTTGAGTCCTTTACATTAATAGTATGTCTCTATGATGGACACCATGGCATTGTAACTTCCTGATGTCACTCTAAACCCCTGGTGAAAAAAGTAGCACTGTGATTTAAGTTACTTCACCCCCACAGGTGTAGCTGAGAGCCAAGGAGAGGTCCAACCACTGAGTCAGGATAGACCCATAAGCAGAGCTACTCCTGGACTGATCGTGAAGGTCGAGCAGGGGCAGCAGCATGCTGCCTTGGACACCACCATTCAGCAAAGCACTGGAGAGGAATTTGCAGTGGATTTCTCCGTGGCTGAGGTGGAGTTTCCTCTGTGGGCGCCTGACATGTCAGGCTCAAGTGGGACCTGTGAGCTCAGTGAGACACCTTTTGGTGCCCCTCTGCAAACACACAGTGAAACCGATTCCTCCACTGATCTGTGCCCAGGTGTCAGAGCAGATGCTGATCCTCAGTTCAGTCCATCACTTGTAGAGAAGCCCAGCTGTAGTGTCCTTTCCACACCGCAGTTAACAGCAGCACCTGTCAAAACGGAACACAGACACCAGTGTGTGTCCACCTCCAGATCAGGCAAGGCTGAAACAGCCAGCCAAGACAGATACAAAGGCATTATGCACACACACCCGACTGAGGTGGACACTGGAAAACATGCACGTGTTGACAGAAGCCAGCAGAAGGAGAAAGGAGGGCAGGGTGAGGGCTCTGGCTGGGGGATGAGGGGAAGACTGTTCCTATGCTCCAGCTGTGGACAAGGGTTCCCATGCTACCAGAGACTCCAGACTCATAGAGAACAGCATGCTGGAGAGAGGGGCACCAAGTGTGGCACGGCACCTGTCAATGGAGCTGTTGAGAGAGCCAGTGGTAGCAGACAGGTGAAGTGCACAGGTGAGTGGCATTGCATGCGAGCAGCTACACAAACACACACCAAATAAGCAGTAAGAATGCATTCAAAATTATATTGCGCACTATTAGGTAGAGACTAGTGGTCACTTCTAAGCTTATATACCAGTGTGACCATCCTGTGAACCTGTATTTTGAGCTTTCTGAATATGGTTTGTTATTGTATGGAGAGAATTTATTTTGTAAACCATTTTTTCTCCCCTACAGAGGATGAAGACTGGAATTGTGAGGTTGAGAGAAAACTCCAGCTAGAGCTTCAGCGTTTACAGGATTCCTTTCCCACACAGGACACAGAACTTGAGGACCAGTGCTCACATGTCGCACACTCTCATGACTCCACCTCCACTCTCACACACACTCAGGGGCCTGTGGGGTTTGGGGAACTTCGGCTGGAGCTGAAGGCTGAGCAGGAGGAGGAGCAGGTGGATCAGGGCCTGCACCAGGGGGCAGTAACATGTGAGTACAGAGCAAGAGAGCATGGGCCGATGGCAGAGTCTGACTTTGGACTGGGTCTCCAGGGAGAAGCTTCTGGAAGTAGATCACTACAGTCGGGTCTAAAACACCCAGCCTGGTATTGTGCAGACTCCCTAAAAGAGAGCACTGCATTCCCATCCCACTGGAGTGGTGAAGCAGGGTCAGGGGAAGACCCTCCCCAGCAGAGGATGCTCACTGACAGGCCAGCCCTGACTGGAAGGGGTCTTGCCCCTGCAATCCCACACAGCCTTGCTACAGCTCCAACACGGAGGAGAGAAGCTATTTTCTCGTCTGGCTCCTGCCTTGCCAGTGCTGTGCCCTCTGTCAGTCATGGCTATCCCTTATCCTCCTTCTCCTCTTCTTACCTTTCTTCCTCCTCCTCTTCCTCCTCACTGGTCCACCGCCGTTTCCACACAACAGCGGCAGGAGCCTCAGCAACCACAGCGCCCTCGGTGGCCTCCCAGCGCCTTTTCCGTTGCCCGTCCTGCCCCAAGAGCTTTGGCCGCGCCACCGACCTAGAGCGCCACCGCCGCATACACACAGGCGAGCGTCCGTTTGGCTGTGGAGTTTGTGGCAAGCGCTTCAGCCTGCGATGCAACCTGGTGACGCACGAGCGTGTGCACAGCGGCAGCAAGCCCTTCGCCTGCCGCCACTGCGGCAAACGCTTTGCCCAGGCGTCCAATATGAAGGCACACCAGCGCATCCACACGGGTGAGAGGCCTTTCCACTGCCGGCTCTGCAGCCGGAGTTTCACACAGCTCAGCAGCCTTAAGACCCACCAGAGACTGCATGGCAGGGCCTCCTCCACCCAGTACTGCACATGACGGGGACAAAAATAAAAGGTCATATTTATGTTGAGTTTTGCTCTGAACCTGGACTGTGAAAGAAAAAAAAAGGAAAGAAACATAAGAAATGTTTAGTTGCACATTGAAAAGACAAACACATATGGGAATCTTTGTTTTGTGAAAGGTCATGCACGATTAGCATTAAAACATCTTTACAAGGGTCATACACAGAGATATAGGGCAATTTGAATGATGGGGGGGAGAGCAAAGTCTTAGAAGTATACTCTTTTCATCCTGTGGGGGTACTTCGGTCTCTGCATTCATCTTAATGATGAATTAGTGAGACACACACAGCACATAGTGAACACACAACCTGGCAACCCTACAGTTTCAAACCTGAAGCCCTAACCAGTAGGCCATGGCTACCCAAAGTCTTTGGTCTGATGCAATGAAGCTAATTGGATCATCAGGCCAATCAGTCGAACACTATGAGCATGGCAATGAAGTGCAAACAATGATGAGCCAACTCTCTCATGCCACAAGATAGGTGAAGTTCATGCACAAGAATTTTAATGCATGGACTTTGCATATAGGAAGCCATTTAAATTAGGGCCTGTCATAGTAAAACATGAAGTCATACGAGGCCTGAAGTTTGAGGGACCCCAAAAGAAAGAAACCTTTGTTTGGAATGACCGTGTAAGCGTAGTTTTAAAAACTTGTGAATGTCATTAAATTTGACATTCCATTTGACAGTGATGCTGTAGTGTATCTATCCATTCTTGGCTTCAGACTGCTGTAAAACAGCAACAACAAAACAGTCTCTTAGATCTCTCTGTAGTGATATGGTCACCTTAATGTTACACCAGCTGAGGTTTTTTTTTCAGGAGAAAAGTTCATAAATAAAGGTTGGGTATTGTTCCATTCTTTTTATTTACCTTTGTGTCTATGTATGGGAGTGAGTATTCATTATATTTTATACATTCTTTGAAGTTGTATTTGTGAGCTTGTCAGTTTCATACTGATGTTCAATCTGTATTGAAGCTTTTAGTCTAGTACTTTTGACAATACAATACCAGTAGCCTAATTTAAAAAAGGCAACAATATTTACTATTTTATTCAGCTGTGAGCACATTCCCTCTAACTCCCAGAGCCACAAATAATTGGTGAGTGTACGCCTTGGCCAGCATCATGTCAGAGGCACCACAAACAAGAACAAGAAACACACATATATATATATATGTATATATATGTAAAACTAATGCAAGTCAGTGTAGGTTAGAGCTGTAAGATGTAGGCTACAGCACCCAACACAATTATTGGCAGCCCTTGTCAAGCCACATGAAAAGCATGTTATAAAAATAATGTAATGATAATTTCCCTTAATCACAGAATGAAAACATTGAAGCAAATGTATTCCAATAAAGAGCAATGCATTTTAAAGAAAAAAGAAGGTACCAAAAATACCCACATTTATTGATACCACTGCAGACCATTCATCTTGATGCAATCATTGAGACCATTCATCTTGATTCTATCCAGATTGTACATATTCTTAGGTCCTCTTTTGTGTGTACTCCTCTATAGATCAGCATGCAGGTTTACAGTGCTGCTAAGATTAGGGAACTGAGACAGTAGTGGTGGAGGCTTGATTTTGTGATCAGTAAACCATGTTTAAATGAATTTAAGTTTTGGTTGAATTACCTTTTGGATGAGCCAAATGTAACCCAACTTTATTCACCATGTTAATTCAAAATGGTCAAGTATGTCATGGAGGACATTACAGACCCTTCACCATAACTGCAAGTAGACTCGAGTTATTTTCAGTAGCAATTCTTTTACACACAACCTAAGTCACAAGACTCACAACCATGAGTCAAAAAACTTTTTTTTTTCATCCATCTGACCATAAAACATGAGGCAAAGTCACTACAGCATTCAGTTACTCCAGTCTTTTATATGCGATGAAATGACAAGAAAGCGTTTTTTTCCTAGTATGCATTTTAATTCTACTAGGGGATGTATCTAGCCTAGAAAAAAAAGATGTACTCTAACAGTGGCAACACTGTAAGAAACAATAAGTAACGCTTAACGACTGGGGTGCATTTTCAAATTGGCCATTTTTAAGCACGCACCAGTTTTATAGCAATTCCCTGTCTTTCAGGAGTGCGTACATTCCGTCTATCCCATGTTGAAAAAGGACTGGAACATTTGACCTGTATTTCAATTCAACTTTCATATCTTAGTGAGCCAAAGTCATAGAACCACTCGGACGTCCACAGACACTTTGGTTAGCTTTAAGAAGTTTAATATGGATTAAAACATATTCAGTTAAATTACTTTAATCATTTATCATATTTTCTATCGGTGCCAATAATTCTGGCACATGTTTTTATGAAAAAAATATATGTTTTCTTTTTGATGCATTGTGGTTTCTCCACAGATGATTTGTTTCTTCTCTGACGTTGGATTATTCTCTTATTACACTTTAAAGTCATCTTTACTGGGGGTGCCAATAATTGTCTACGGCGCTGTATCTAGCTAACACAACTCTTGAACGGCATTCTGTGACTTTTACTTTGACGATTTTTTTTTTACCTTTGATACCGGATAAACGGAAGTCGGTCCTCTGACTGCTGCTACAGTGGGATTTTATGTGAAACGTGTGTGTAGACTTGTGAAAGAAAATATTAGTCGCCGTTTTCTGAAACATGGCAGCGACCGCCAGTGCACAAAAGAAGTTGGTTCAGTATGTGGTGGTGCGCTCGGACTTGATTCACACCATGGCGTGGCCGTTAGGAGCGGTTATAACGCAAGCCTGCCACGCCACCACCGCTGCCATTCATTTATTTTACAGTGATCCCGACACTCAGGACTATTTAGCAGACCTGGACAACATGCACAAAGTGGTCTTAGAGGTAGAGCACATAAAACAAATGATCTCATCAAAGAGGCAAATGCAAGAGTAGGCCATGGATTAGCAAACTTCTCATTTAAAGTCACGGTTAAGCTTGATCATTAACTTTTCTCACCTTGTTTTGTTTCACAGGCGAAAGACCAGGAGTCTCTATCGAAGCTCGCGACGACATTAAGTGAAAAGGGTGTTGCACATAAGCTCTGGATGGAACAGCCAGAGAACATCCCAACTTGCCTGGCCCTTAAGCCTTACCCTAAAGAGACAGTACAACCATTTCTGCGCAAATTTAAACTGTTCAAGTGAACATGGACAAGTTCATTATCTTTGTGTTTCGTCACGTCTGGGGGAGGCTTACCCAGTTTTCATGAAACATCAGGAACCTAGGCTACAAAGGAGCCAAGGCTGAGACCCAGTTGTTGTTGTTGTCCCATACAATTTAAACAAGTCATCTACCCTATAACATTATACAAATATGTTTAAAGTCATTGTGGCAACACATGCATAAAGCAGGTTTCTTAAAGGAGAAATCCAGTGTGTATCAATCCAGAGCCCGTTGTTCGAGGTCACCAAGTGCTGTCATTGGGAAAGACAAAAATAAAAACGTAACCATATTGTAACCTACTTTTGTTCTATGTTGCATAACATTTTCAGGTTATTTTCCTTAAGACAGCATTCAGTAACGTTGAACAACAGCTATCGACTGATTCGCACTGGATTTCTTCTTTAATTGATCTGGAATAAAAATCACCCTTAATCTGACTGGCAATTTTACATGGAGCGGCCATGTAATACAGTAGGCTTACACACTCTATAGGCTTCTGAAAAGCATGAACTTTAAAGGTGGTTGTGGTAACTTGGTTTGCATTGATAAAAAAAAAACATTGTATTTATTAAAACAATAAATTGTAACAGTTCATTGTTGTTGTTATTGGTGGTAGTAGTAGTAGTACTGGACTAATAGTAGTGATTGAGCAATTTTAAAAAGCCTGCATTTCACAACCAAGTTGGCTAAGTGATAGATTGCTTTGATGAATGGCGCGAGTGCAACAATGCAAAATGAATGAAAAAAAAAACATAGCTATGTTGTCAATAATAAAGTATCAAAACAATTCCAGCCATAACTTTCAGATCAGAGAGGATTTTACCTCTAACCATTAAATTGCGATTTCATTGAAGTTAAAGAGTTAAAGATTTAGGCCCATGTTTACACAATCAGTGCTCCAAGATTTAAAAATTGTACTTAACAGAAGCTGAATACATTAGATATAAATCAGTCATGTTTTTTGTCTGGATTATTGAAAATTTTTCAAAAAATAATGTAATTTCAATATCATTCAGCAGAGAGACTGTAAAAGGACAATGACAATAGTGTTTTTTATTATTATTATTTTACTATACTCGGGATATTGATGACAACGTTTAGTGTAATTCCCAAATACTTGAATATGCACATTAAAAGGCTGTTAAATCTCCCATCAAAAGAGACGAATGACAGAAAATCACGCTTCTTCCCAGTGGAATGCGACGGAACCGGAAGCGTCCAGTGAAGAGATGACGTAATGAAGAGTCTCCATTCCTAACGTAGGACAACACTGTGGGAGAACAAAACTTTGGTCAAGTCGGCCTTCAGGATTACAGAAAGTTATTTAAAGTGCTTTGATCCCATCTTAGATTATTTTATCGTGCAATACGCGACACAGATGTGGAATTATTGATGGATTCGCGGTATGAGATTCAGCGGAGGGCCGGTGGAAGTGGCTTTAGCGGGGGTTCCGCCAATGCATCCCCCGCTCTCACAGGAGCCCAGTCTCGGCGCAAGAAGATGCCGCCGAGACCGGCCGACTATAAACTTCAGATAATCATCATTGGATCCAGGGGGGTTGGTAAGACCAGCCTAATGGAACGGTTCACTGATGACACATTTTGTGAAGCCTGCAAGTCAACTGTCGGTAAGAAAACACAAAAGGCTAGCATGGACGTTGGTCCTAGTGTAGTATGAAATCAAGATAGCTAGCGAAAGTAGCTGCCATCGCCTGTATTTGTGTTCAAGTTAGCTTGACAGTTAGCTAGATTGATGGTATGTTTTGTTGTGACACGTTGAAGGTCACTCTAATCAGGCAGAGGATAGCGGAGAGTTTACATGTTTTTCGTAATTATTATTTCAAGTACCACCTCGTGCAGGTAATTGCCCAACTTTTCAGTAAAAGTTAAGTATTCTTTGGCAATCAAACATGAAAGTGACTAAACACGACATGTCAATTCCAGATGTAAACATTGCACAATCCGATTTGGCTCTTGTCAGCGCTCACCTAACCCAGAACGGTCAACTGAGATATATTCACGTCTATCTGACCTTTTGGTGTCACTGGTGTATGACATGAGATTTTACACGGCACGCTCACGTCAGAGGGATGTTTACTCGCGTGTGTTCAAAACACTGGCTGTCTGAGATTACGACAGCAACAGAGGTCGACGGGTCTCTCGGGCTGTTTGTATGTGTTGCAATACGTGGCTTTCATACAGGCTTGCATAGCCTTATATTTTTGTAGTAATCTCTGTATCTGTATCAAACTGACCCGAGCAAGACATCTTAAGTGAAACTAATAGTCGAAATTGAAAGAAAATCTCTGTTTTTAATGACACTAAGTTACCCACTCCCCATTGAATTGTCTTTTTAAAAACGATTAATGTCAAACCAGTTCTGCACTAATGCAACCATATCATAACCTAATTAAGCACTGCCTTCAGCATGATCCTGGCCTGATAGAGGCATGCCTGGAATTGTAACCTGCCAACGTTTCTAACTCTGCTTGGCAGACAGCAGTCTACTGTTCCTATGCAAGCTAGGCCCATGTGGTTTAACTTGTGAGTCTCATTACCAGTCAAATCACGCTGAAAAGCCGAGATCAATGCAGCAGTGAAATATGTACCAGTGCCATGCTATTCAGCCAAGTGTTATAACTGCTGAATCATGGCTATCATGGCTGTATGATGTAAAGTAACCTCATGCAATTCTTCAACCTTAAAATGACATAACAATAACTTCAAACTTGTTTGATGCTACTCCAACTTCTGGTATGGAGAATGGAGTGTCTGACACTGGTACTCCATGCTCAGAATGCTTGATACTGCACTATGTGACATTTTTGATCGCAAAGGATCATGACTCGTCAGTCATTTCTTGACATACTGGAACTGTCATGTTGTGAGATTCTATTACATGTAAACGTCCAAATTTGGATCGTATTATGTGCGCACATTTGATAAAAAGGGCTAAGAATCAATTTAGCACTGTTTTCCTACAAGGACCATGGGATTTCTAGACACCACCCCACATTGTCCTACCATCTCTTGTGTATGAGTGCAGAAGTGGAACTCAGATTGCGTTAAGTACACTCCTCAGCAGTCTTGTGTCATCCATGTCCTGGTAAACGGATCCTGCTTCTGGCCCACCTGCCTGCGTGCACAGAAATTGACACTGTCATCACCTCCCCAAATAGTTGAGCAAGATTACACACGCGCATGCGAATACACACATACACAGGGCAATCACATGACAACAGGGATAGAAGATGGTCTCTCTTTTTCTCAAACACACACACATGCCACAACACAGTTAACTCCCTCCACAAATCTCCTTCCCAAAATAGTACACTCACACACAGCTGCTATGGTTGGCCCCCAGGTTCTGCACGCTTATACCGGTGACACAGCTGAAGTCTCAGGACTCTACGCAGTCATATGAGCATAAGTCACATGATCACCACCATTACCCAGAATTCTCTGGGCCTCTTCAGACTTCACCTGCTAGGACAGAGAGCCAAGGGATTTGTTAGCCTATCTTTCTATATTTTCATGGCTTAATGAAGATGGGACAGTAGAAACTGGAGAGTGTCTGGAATGAGTGGGAGAGAAATCAGGAATACTGGGATTCTATCTGAACCAAACAGGCTGGCCAGCAGTCTGAATCTGGACCCACATGAGGTCGGGTCAGGATGCTGCCACTCATGGCTAATATCTCCCCTCATCCTGCCTTTTAGAGTAGCCTAGGTGACCACTGATTGCTTCTCTTTCCTGTTCTCTTATTTATTTAGGGACAGGGAAGTATGGGAAGAACAGCGTCAGTTTCCAGAAGCTTCTCATGGTTTGCCTCACTGATGCAACCTGCAGTTTTGGGTCATGTTAGTGTTTGTGTCAGCCTGAGAACCTCAGTTTAAATTCCGGTCCGTCAGGTCTGTCTGGCGAGCTATTGGAGGTCATTAGCTATGCAGCCAAAATCCAAGGAACCAATCACAATCATGTATTAACTCATTACTTATTTTCCAAAAATCTAAGATTTTTTTCTTTGAATTTAATGAACTGTTGTGGTAAACTGTCATTTACATTAATGATTAATGCATTTCAAGAGAGTTTAGGTAAGACTTTAATACTTCAATTTAACTTCAAATCTCATGCAAGGTCAAACATGTGTCACTCAACCCTATTTAGGCTACATCTTCACTGATGTGGGTCTGGTTCCCAGGCTATGTTTGTGTTTATGCTGGGCTAGATTTCAGAGGGGTAAGCTTGCACAATATGCCTCGCCTCCAGATATATTTCACTTTCATTTTAGTCTATTTTAGATGAAAGTGGCTTGAAGTCTACTGATCATTTATTTACAGTGTAAACGAAGGGTGATAGATTAGATAGGCTAGGATATGCACACAAGAGATCTCTCTCTCTTTCCAGTTCTTTCTCTCTCTCTCTGGGGGCGCTTGGCTCCTGTTCAGAGGAATGTATGAGCTTGCATAGCAGACAGCTGCAAAGTCTGACTGTACTGCAGACATGAACCTCATACGGGTCATAGCCTCTCTTTCTCTCTCTCTCTCCCACCCTTTTTTCATATTTATGTCTCTCTCTCTCTCTCTCTCTCTCAAGGGGTGGATTTCAAGATAAAAACAGTGGAGTTGCGTGGAAAGAAGATTCGTCTGCAGATCTGGTGAGTGAGCGTGCAAGTGTATGAATGAATGAATGAATTATTGAGTGTCGGTGAACGAGTGAGTGAGTGATTGACTGAAAGGAAGCTTTGGCACCGACTTAACCCTCCTGCATGTCTTACTTCCTGTCTGTGTCTGGACCATGCAACCCTCTCTCCAGTCACAGTCTTGATGGCCACCACTGATAAACAAACCCAACCCTCAACCTCCGAGAGGGAAGAAATGAGACTAGAAGATTTCAGTGTGATGCAGCTCTTTGACGCTCTGTCAGATAGACTGTGATAGACTGATAGTGTTTCATTGTGAAGGACTGTCTGTGAGGGTTTGATTACTCACATGAAAACTGCAAGACTACACATAGATGTCTTCTGTCTTTCTAGTATAACTTTAGCCCTTAGAGTAATCGGCCCATTGTAAAAACATTCCATCACTGTACAGCTGATGTGCTTTGGTTTGTGCTCATATCTCAAATGGAGGACTTGTGTTGTGTGATATTTTTAAGAAAGTTGCTGTTTCAAGAAGCCTAAAAGAAGCACAGGCCTGTTTGTCAGAATGGCACAGCTGTCAGATGTGGCTGACTCAGCAACCCAAGGGGAACCTGTGTCCTTGTAGCTGCAGATGCATCATGCAAGTAAGCAGGTTCTAGGTTGGGGCAGCAGATGCAGTTGTTGCAGTAGCGAAATATGTGATTCTTGGTGAAGAAGTAGCCCATCACTACAGATTAGAATGAGTAGGACTGAACTTTTGTCTGTGGTGCCAGGGACTCGCAATGTAGGTTTAAGGATACAAACCCAGGTTGGCTGTCTCTCCTTCTGTCTGTTGAAATGGAGTCTCACCCCAAACCGGAACCTTCAGAGGAGTTCCTTCAAGTTTTGGACAGGGTAGGAACATGTCTAGGGATTTTGTTCCATCTGACCTTTGGTGAAAATAAGGGCACTTGTGGAGCAGAGACCTGAACCATAGCCTAATGCTCAAAGCAACTCCATTATTAATCATAGGTGCCTTAAAATGTCTTGTGTTTATTGCTTTGTAACCAGTGCTACACTTTCACATGACTTAAAAAAAGAGATACAAAATGACATAATGATAATTATTTGCAATGAATGCTTAATGTCTTTGGTAGGAATAGTCATAAGGTATCTTGATATGGTGAGGCGTTTTCCCCTCAGTTCCTTTCCTGTCATCTCCTGTATCTCTCCCCTCTGGCAGACTGAGCTCTCTCCCCTGAGCGCCTGTGCTCTCGGTTGGTCTCCAGTCTGGAGTTGCCTCTAAGGGAGTTCATGTCAGCGTGAGAATCATTTTTTGTAGCCAAGTGATTTTCTGTTGAGCTCATGGTGCACTGATATATTTGGACACCTTAAAATGTGAATGCTTTGAATACTCAAATGCTTTGTTTTTTTGTTTAGGCCACTCAGTTGAATTTAGTCTGCATACTTGTGGACATCTAGCATGTACTCATGTGCATGTCCTCAATCTCAGTCTTCTCTCTATATGGTAACAAAGCCCTTGCATGTTTATCACCATAAGTGCTGTGTGTGTGTGTGTTGAGGCCTGCATGCATGTCTCTTTTTGTTGGTGTGCATGTTAGTGTGTCCCTGAGTTATGCAATTTGCATGAGTGTCTGTTCTGCTGTCTGGTCTGCTCCTAACCTCCTGTCATCCCCCCACTACTCCTCACCCTCACCCTCACTCACCCAATACACATACACAAAGCCAAACACACACATACACAATACACATACACAAAGCCAAACACACACATACACAATACACATACACAAAGCCAAACACACACATACACAATACACATACACAAAGCCAAACACACACATACACAATACACATACACAAAGCCAAACACACACATACACACACACATACACAAAGCCAAACACACACATACACAATACACATACACAAAGCCAAACACACATACACACATACACATACACAAAGCCAAACACACACATACACAATACACATACACAAAGCCAAACACACACATACACATACACATACACAAAGCCAAACACACACATACACACACACATACACAAAGCTACACACACACATACACACACACATACACAAAGCCAAACACACACATACACACACACACACAAGCTACACACACACATACACACACACATACACAAAGCATACACACACACACATACACAAAGCTAAACAAAGCACACATACACACACACATACACAAAGCTAAACACACACATACACACACACATACACAAAGCCAAACACACACATACACACACATACACAAAGCTAAACACACACATACACAATACACATACACAAAGCTAAACACACACATACACACACACATACACAAAGCTAAACACACACATACACACACACATACACAAAGCCAAACACACACATACACACACACATACACAAAGCTAAACACACACATACACACACATACACAAAGCTAAACACACACATACACACACACATACACAAAGCTAAACACACACATACACACACATACACAAAGCTAAACACACACATACACACACATACACAAAGCCAAACACACACATACACACACATACACAAAGCTAAACACACACATACACACACATACACAAAGCTAACACACACATACACACACACATACACAAAGCTAAAACACACATACACACACACATACACAAAGCTAAACACACACATACACACACATACACAAAGCTAAACACACACATACACACACACATACACAAAGCTAAACACACACTCACACATACACATACACAAAGCTAAACACACACATACACACACATACACAAAGCTAAACACACACATACACACACACATACACAAAGCCAAACACACATACACACACACATACACAAAGCCAAACACACACATACACATACACATACACAAAGCCAAACACACACATACAAAAACACATACACATACACATACACAAACACAAACACACACAAACACAATACACATACACAAAGCCAAACACACACATACACACACACATACACAAAGCCAAACACACACATACACACACATACACAAAGCCAACACACACATACACATACACATACACAAAGCCAAACACACACATACACACACATACACAAAGCCAAACACACACAGACACAATACACATACACAAAGCCAAACACACACCTACACAATACACAGACACAAAGCCAAACACACACAAACACAATACACAAACACCAATCCAAACACACACACACACACACACATACACAAAGCCAAACACACATACACACACACATACACAAAGCCAAACACACACATACACACACACATACACAAAGCCAAACACACACATACACACACATACACAAAGCTAAACACACATACACACACACACATACACAAAGCCAAACACACACATACACACACACATACACAAAGCCAAACACACATACACACACATACACATACACATACACAAAGCTAAACACACACATACACACACATACACAAAGCCAAACACACACATACACACACACATACACAAAGCTAAACACACACATACACATACACATACACAAAGCTAAACACACACATACACACACATACACAAAGCCAAACACACACATACACACACATACACAAAGCTAAACACACACATACACACACATACACAAAGCTAAACACACACATACACACACACATACACAAAGCTAAACACACACATACACACACACATACACAAAGCTAAACACACACACACACACACATACACAAAGCCAAACACACACATACACAATACACATACACAAAGCCAAACACACACATACACAATACACATACACAAAGCCAAACACACACATACACAATACACATACACAAAGCCAAACACACACATACACAAAGCCAAACACACACATACACAAAGCCAAACACACACATACACAAAGCCACACACACATTTTTGCACGCAGACAGACACAAATTCACACACTCTTGCACACATGCAAAAATGCATGTACACACTAACACACAAAGCCCCCACACCCCCCAAAAAACTCAGTTCTGTTTAACCTGTGTGTCTGTGTCACACATTCACTTACGGCTGGCTGTCCCATCATCCTTGGCACTTCCGCCCATGACTAACCACTCTCATTGCTGCTTGGTGCCTCTTCATCTTGTCCATCAAGACATCATTCCCTGTTCTCTCATGCTGGGGGGCTAGGGACTGACTGGAATAAGGTACAGTGGATGCAGAATTTATCAATCATCTGGTCGGGATGTGTTCTTGTCAGTCTGTGTACTGTAGACTACGCATCCTTAGACTAAATAATGATTTTAAGTTGATGTTGATCACTGACCTGTTCTTACTCTCATGAAGCTAAATCACAATTAACGAGTCCTATCAGAGATTTGCTCATATGCTGATTCAGAACCTTGAACATTTGCATTTATAATGCCACTTTGGTTAGGTTTTCTGTTTCACTTGGCTGATTCAGATTTCATTTGTTTTATATTCAGGATTACACAACCAACAACAGTAAAGGATGGATTGTGAATGAATGTTAAAGGTGCAGTCAGCAATGCTGGATGAAATCACATTTGTTTGTGTTTATGTTTACAATTTTAAGCAGACGTTTTTGTCGTGGGAGGGTAATTCCAAGAAAGTAGTTCAGTAGTAAACCTGGCTTAATACAATAACTAACTGCTAGGCAAGGCAAGGCAGATTTATTTGTATAGCACATTTCGTGTCAGGAGAGCTCAATGTGCTTAACAAGAAAATGTTAAAAACAAAGACAAAGTAAAACAAAGATGTTAAAAATAAGGACAAAGTAAAAGGGTACACATAAAAGAGTTAAGAAAATAATTAAGAAAATAAATACATAAAATATAACTGCTGTAGTAAATCAATCAATAAAAAAGTAAGCAATAGATAAAACAAGAATATAAAAAATAAATAAGTAAATAAATAGATAAATCAGGGAATAAGGGAATTATTATTAAGGTGACTTAAAACAATAAATAAATAAAACAATAAATAGATGGGTAAAACAGAAAAAAGAAATACAATTGTTTAATAAAGGCTAAGAGCAACAGGCCAAAAATAAAATTATTTAATAAAAGATAAGCTGATTTGTGAGAAATCATTTATCTGTATGCCTCAGTAAAAAGCTTAGTCTTAAGTCTGGATTTAAAACTTGACACTGTGGGAGCATTTTTGAGTTTGTCGGGGAGTTTGTTATAGAGCTGAACCGCGGAGATGCTAAAAGCTGCCTCACCACATTTAGTTTTAGCTGCAGGTTGAACTGGTAGATTCCTTTCTTTTGATCTGAGTAGCCTTGGTGGATTGAATGGTTGGAACATATCAGATAAATACTTTGGTCCAAACCCAATAAAAATGAGTAAAAGTGCTTTAAAATCTACCCTAAGACTCACTGGGAGCCAGTGCAGTGACCTTAACACTGGGCTGATGTGCTCATTTCATTTAGGTCTTGTCAGAACCCTAGCTGCAACATTTTGTATGATTTGGAGCTTCTTGGTGGTCTTTTTGGGAGTCCTGTGAAAAGGCAGTTACAGTGGTCGACTCTACTAGAGATAAAAGCTTGGATGAGTTTCTCCAGGTCACACTCTGACATGAGATTTCTAAGTTTAGCAATGTTTTTTAAGTGATAAAAGGCAGATTTAGAAATTGATTTCATGTGGTTGGTAAAATTTAAGTCACTGTCAATGATTACACCTAGGTTTTTCACTTCCTTTGTTATGAGCCCCTTGGCATTAGGATAAGAACTAATAGAGTAACCAGCTGGCTTTGTTTAGTTAAGAGAGTGCAGACTCCAGGCTCATTCTCACTACCACGTCCAACTTCATTTACTCTGGTTTGCCACTTAACTACCTTCTTGGAATACCCCACAGAACAACTTGAATTGGATTTTAATCAAGACCCAAAAGAGACATGGCAGACAGGTAGCTCACTGCTCCTTTCAGTTTTGGGGGACAGGCTGCCCCCTCTTTGTCAGCTGCCAGTCTGGAAGCTAGGATAGCGTACAGTAACACTTTTAGACATTTCTTATATTTGGAAAATGGACAGCTAGTGAACTGTGTGGAGATATTATTAACTGAATGTCATAAAAAGTCTTTACAATCCCCAAAAAGTGTTTACTATCCACTTGCCATTGGTGACTTCACCTTTAACTGTTTTGTTGATTGACTAATTGACTCAAGGTCTAAACGACTGACTTGACTGATTTATTTGATTTATTAACTGGTTGATTCATTATCGGCCTGATCAACCGTAAGCTGGTTCAGAGCTTGACTATTTGGTTGAGTCATTGGTATTGACTGATTAGTAGACTGATTTACTAATCGGTTGGTTGTTGGATTGATTTGTTCAGGGACACAGCTGGACAGGAGCGCTTTAACAGCATCACATCTGCCTACTACCGAGGGGCCAAGGGTATTGTGCTGGTCTACGACATCACCAAGCAAGAGACCTTTGATGACCTGCCCAAATGGATGAAGATGATTGATAAAGTGAGAATATAAAGAATTAGGCACAGAGGTTCTTATGTTTATTAACATATTAGCATTGCATCATGTATGGATAAATATGGAGTCTTACCAGTATTATAACCACAGTGGGATGTGATGTTTTTCAAAAATCAACTATATCACAATGTGTGGTTAGGAGACATAACTGAATGTTATCTTGCTTTCAACCGCCTCACTCTAAATGAGTTACTTCAATAAGATTATGGCTGTGTGTGTCTGTTGAGAGAGAGAGAGATGAAAAGAGCATGATCCCTGTCCGTAAACGTATGCCCTCTGACCTCTGCAGTATGCCTCTGAGGAAGCTGAACTTCTGCTGGTAGGGAACAAGCTGGACTGCGAGACGGACAGGGCAATCACACGGCAGCAGGGAGAGAGGGTGAGTGTGCACACACACACACACACACACACATTCATACAGTGACACACTCATACACTTTCACTCATAATGTGGACAGGGCTGGCATCAGGGATACAAACGCATTTTTGCGTTGGCACAATAAATCAATCAATCAATCGATCTTTATCAAGCTGCAGAAAAGATTGTAGGCTAGGCCAAGGCTAGAAGGGGTTTGAAGGTTGAAGACCACTGCCAAAACTGGCACAATGAAAGCGAAGAGAATTTGTTTCTCTGAGTCTAATGTGTTGTCCCCCACTTTGGCCCATTTATACTGTTCCAATAAGTTTTGATAAGTAGGGCATCTACACAATAGCCTACATAATTGGACCTTGTTAGCCAGGTCCAGTGGCATGTTCATTCTGTCATATCTATTTTTAAGGTGTTCTCATCTCAAATGAGCCTATAATGTCCAGCATGTTCAGCCTATAAGTCTTATACTACCCAGGGTTGTCTCAGTTGGTTTCACATCTCAGTTGGTTTCACATCATGGGCTACTCATGTGCTTCTGTTACTCGTCTTGACAGGACTCTTAATTGGGATAAACAATTGATTTTGAGCCAGTTGTCTCATATTTTGTGTATTTTTAAATATTGTGTGCCTAATTTAGAGTGGTGTGAAAGCATTTTATTTTTTATAAATGTTATCCAGACTTTTTATTTTGCAGGTAGGCTATACGATGTTTGGAAGGACCAGTAGCCAAGGCTTACTCTTTGCTAATTATGTTTGAAAGAGAAGACAGCTTATTCTGTGATGTCAACCCCATATATTGTATATGCCATGTGGTGGATACTTTTTATTCTGCTTGGTATGGTATGCTGGTATATGTGGCAAGTGTTAATTTGTGTGTTTGTGTGTGTGTTTCTTCTCAGTTTGCCTCCAGGATATCTGGCATGCGTTTCTGTGAGTCAAGTGCCAAGGACAACTTCAATGTAGATGAGATCTTTCTTAAGCTGGTTGATGACATCCTCTGCAAGGTGGGTGGCTACTTTTGTGTTTAAGTGAAACTGTGTGTGTCTCTTGTTTATATAAAAACAAGCGTTTCATGCTAAGCTGTGTGTGTGTGTGTGTGTGTGTGTGTATGTGTGTGTAAAAAGCCTTTAGGACTTTTATTTTTGTATGTGTGTAAGTGTGTAGTTTGATTAAAGTCTTCAGATTTACTGTCACTTGTCCATTTCCTTATGTTTCCATAGATGCCTCTGGAGGTCCCCAGTAAAGAGCTCTCCAACAGTGTCCTCTCCCTGCAGCCTGAGCCTGAGATCCCTCCAGAGCTGCCTCCCCCTCGAGCCCGCTGCTGCTGAAGACCCTCCACCCCCCCAATCCAATTTTACACTCACACACACACACACACACATACACACACACACGTATACAAACTCGCACATTGACACTACATTTCCCTTAATACCCCTGGACCCATGTCGCGTCATTGTGGTCTTATCATGACATCCAGATGTTGAGCTTCAAGCCCTGTGACCCAGAGCATCACCACAATCCCATCCTAGGTTCCAGCTTGTGTTTGTGCAGTATACAGGTCTGACCAGCAGAGGGCCACCCAAACGCACTCCACTCCATGTCAAAGTCGTGCTCTGGCTTAATGGTGAAAATTACATGCAGACACAGATACATATGCACACACACACACACAAACAATGCCCAGCCTACCTCATATCCAGTCATCACAGCTGGGTGTTGCATTCAAGTTGCCTTGCAAGTAGTTACACCCAGTCTCCAACATGCTTGGTAATGATAGTGGTATGTACACACACTAGACAGTAGACACTATAGCCCATGTTCATGCATAAACACACCACACACACCCCTGATACTGATACACACACATGCTGAATGGATATATGTAAAGGCTACTACACACACACACTATACTACACTACATGGGCATAAATAGGCGGCAACACACTGCATAGAACGCACATGCCTTACCCTGTAATTCTGTGCTGCCCTCTGTGAGATGTTCTTTCAGAGCAGTGAGAGCAAATGCCTGGCAGGTGATGCAGTTGTCATCCCTTGGAGCCTGGTCTCCATTTGTGTGAGGCGCAGGGGGACACCAACGCATCTGTCTGTCCCCATACAACACAGCTACACCCACAACGGCCATCTCCATGTCCCCCTTCTTCTGGGGCCCGTTCTTCTGCATAGTGCAGAGTGCATCACTAGGAGCCACTCACTCTGATGTGGATTCAGCACATGATCCTGCTCGCCTGGATCCTGCGCTCAATCTGGACCGAAGCGTGGCTCAGCATGAGCCGAAGTGTGACGTTCCCTGGGAAGGCATGTTTCATCTGCTTCTCTCATCTTCTCTCTGCTGCTCATGGCAAAACAAAGAGTAGCGCTCCCTTCTGGTTAGACAGAGTTATCAGCCTATACAGACTTTGAGTCAAGATCAAATGAAGTACGTTACCTTAAGGAAGTGTTTAACACCATGACAACTGCACACAAATGAATACACACAATATTCCTCTTCCCAGAATACTTTTTAGATGAAGATGATCTCAATCGATGATCTCAACCAGTCAGTGCCCCAACACCAAGCAAGCCACAGAATTGGACTAGGATGAAGAAAAAACATGCTCATATTCACTGTGTGGAGGTTACAGCAGCATATCAGCCCAGGTGTCAGTAGTGGGCATTTTAATAGACAGTGCGAAGGTCAAAGGGCCTCAATGGAGGGGTTGTGTCTTCACAGATCAGTTTTATCATGTCAGATCTTTTTCATTACATGTGCAAGAGGCTTTTGTTTGTTTGTTTGTTTGTTTTGCACTCTAGGAAGTGTTTCTGTTGGAGAAGGATTTTTTTTAAATTATATGATTTCATTTGATGTTTAATAATGGCAGCAGTCTGCCCTTATAAGTTGCCAACCCCACAAGCTCATTTTATTTTTGCCATAACAGTATTGTATGTACTTTGACAAAAATGGGTTGTTTTATTTGTTTGTTTGTGTTTTGGGCCTTTAACTGTTTTTTGCACTACAATCTGTTGTAGTTAGCTTTCCTAATGTGCCACAACACAACACTTGGTATATTCTGCACATCAGGCATTGGGACTCACCTGGGATTTTTCTTAAAAGCGCTTGTTGATATTGGAGAGTCCCATGTTTCCAATGCAATGTTCTTTACTTCTGTGGAATGAAATGCTACTCAACCCTCAGTGACTCCAACCACACAGATGTCTGTCTGTAGTGGTTCAAGGGGGCACGCTACAATATGGCCAGCTCAGTCAAACAGGAAAGACATGAGATAAGAGCAGGGAGAAGCAGTTGTTAAAAAAAATGCACCTAGGATGACACATCCTGAACCTACTAATGAACATCTGCTATTGATAATACCGATGCTGGTTTTTAAAACACACCTGACCCAATACCTGCTGTTTGTTGCCACCAGGTCAAATCTTATTCAGATCAGATCTACCCATTCTGCATAGTAAAGCCTGCTTATTTGAATCAGATTTGAATTAACTGACTCAAAGTCTTTAAGGGGGCTCTCCAACCTGTCCACACTGTGTTTAGTGTCATTTCTAATCAGTCAAAAAATCCTGCATCAGCTGATCGGTTTGTGAAGTGACAGTAATGCACTAGACATTTGTACACAATACTGTATGCATAGTTTAGGTTTGTTTTGCTCCAGTATCTATAAACGGACATGGATGCTAAAGGTGACAGCGTTTTATTGACACTGGTGCTGATTATACGCCTCAGTTATCAGCATGTAATGTCAGGGTTCCCATCACAGTAAATAGAGCCTGGGCCTCCTGTGGAGTAGTTGTACCACTCAATCACTCACACCATACTTAGGGCCAGCTGAAGAGTTCAGGAGACTTAGAGACAGGTGTCTGTGTGTGTGTGTGAGAGAGAGAGAGAAGTAAGGGGTCACTGCTGGCACCCGAATCAGGTCAGGACTGGGCTCAGTCAGCTGTGATTGAGGTAAGTCTTGCAGAGTGAGTGACTGGCGGCCTATCACAGAGCCAGATAATCATCTCTGATCCTGTAGTAGCCTGGATGCAGTCCTCCATGGCCACATGTCTGACTCATACTCCACACTCCTGTTAATTCGGCGTAGTCCTACAGGAAAACCACACTTCAGTGAAAATCTCTGTAGAAAAGCAAGCTTTTTGTCTATGAATAGGCTTAATCAATGCACAGGAGATTGACCTGGCTATGAATATGCCTAATAGGCATACACATCTTCTGTTTGCGATGTTTGTCTGGCTAAGACTTTCATTGTATGACATGAACTAGTACAACCTGCAAGCAACCCTTAAAAAAATCACAGACTAACTTTTAGAAGGGCTTACCTTAAAGGCAAAGAGGGTTGGGCGGCATATTGAAGTGATCCAACATCCACCAAGTATCTGTTGAACTCTTGTCAGAGGACTGCATGTTAATTACGGTCAGGACACCCTCTCAGTGGGAAAAGTAATGACTCCTACTCTTTCACTGCCCTGTGCATCTGTTTGTTGATCTCTCTATTTACTAACAGACTTCTTACAGTGTTTCCAGGTGCGGGACACTGATGTGCCTCACAGGCTTGGGTGTGTAGCTGTTGTGTAGATCCTTAATCTGGTGTTTGGCCTCAGAACAACCTGATGGATGTTTTTTTGGGGTGGAGCAAACTTTCAGGGGGTGCACTGCAATTTTATTTTATTTTTTTTGTAATTCAAAGAAGCTAATTTTTCATCTCAGCTACACATACACTTATTTGTAACAATGTCCTTGTAGACAGTGTGTAAGCATTTTCCTCCCCTGGATGGACTGTCGTCTCTATTTGTCAGTTACTACCATATGTTCTCCTCCATCTTCGCTTGAGTTGTTTTTTGCAATGTCTTTCTCTCATCATGTTGAAGATGTGCTAACCTGAGACTCCAAGTGTTATTATTATCAGTTTGTACCATGTGTTGATGTGACTAGGTACACTGTTAAGAGGCTTCACCTTAAAACTTTCACTAAGTGCTTTTTACTTTTGGTTTTGGGGGGACAAGAGCAGAATGATGGGCATTCTGTTGCACATCAGCTCTAACCAGTTTCTGTTTGCTGTCAGCTAAATAAGGTTTGACACAAAGCAACTGGATGGTTTGGCTGAGCCCTTTGAAACTAAATGGCTGCAAGAACAGTGACTTTGTTAATATTGCAAAAACTTGAGTTTTTTTTTTCTCCACTGTTGGATAGCACTTGCTGAGAAGGACTGTTTATTAGTATTATGATGCTCTTGTGATATGTGTGAAGCACCTGCCATGGTGTTCATGTGGTGGTTTATAGAGGGTTATAGCCTGCTCATTTGGCAATAACTTTGTCACGACAACTACCATCACAGTCCTCCAAGACCACAGCTGGTGTTGGACTCAATCCTAGTCTGAACCAGTCCACAGCCAACCTAAGTATGGGCAAGCGCTTTCTCTCTCTCTCCATATTGTACAGACATGCCTTACCCTTGCCCATTTTGAAATTACTTTTTATGTGTAATTGAAATTGTAATGAAGCAACAAAACGTTAAATTCAAACCCTTGTTAAAACAATGAACAGGCTCTTTCGAATATGTTTGTATGAATTATGACATAGATGGACTTTAGACATCTCTTATAGACAGCATGTTTTCAGCAGTTTTGTGATATTTATAACTTTGTGGCATTCTTTAACTAATGAAGTGCAAATAAAGATGAAATATATATTTATTATCTAGCCCAGTGATTCCTGTGGTATCATCCTCTTTTTCGTTTGTCTCAGTACAGTACAGAAACCTTTACTCTCCAATGGAGGGAACTGTTACACTGCAGGCAAAGTTCTAGCTGTTCTAGCAGTCAAGATGTGGACTGGCCTGGTGTACAGACCCACTACAACTTGCTCGCCTGGTGTACAGACCCATCTACACTTTACCTCAAGGTGAGCTCTGCTGACAGAATCGTACAATATTTCGATATTTGAAATCAGGTCATCTAAGTCTTGCTAACGTAAAGCCCATACAGAAGAGACAGGCCTGGCTATGTAAATGATCTTATTTTAATCAGTAGCTCTTTCTGCAGATTATCCTGAGACTGGATTCTGGACTCTGGATGCTAAGAAGTAGCTACTTACCATGTCCCCAAACACTGTATTCGATGATTTACAGGGGACGACTGGGGGCCTAATGCAACAGGAGAGCTGCTGTTACATTTCTCACACTTGTAACCTAGTGCCTGAATTACCGTATGAGCGTGCCTATTGTGTGTACCGATGTTTTGCGTCTCGCTGTCACATGCGCACAAAGGCGTGTCTGTAAACCTGGGGAGGCTGGAGCGCGAAGAGTGCGTTTACGGTGTTTGTGAGAAACAGGCGCATGCGCCTCCGCTAGAAGCCACGGGCGTTCGGTGGGCAGACCGCAGCGGCAGTGTGCAGATTTTACATGCCAGATAGCGCGCGGACAGGTTGAGAAACGGGCGAAAAGGAGAGACAGTCGGAAGAAAACATAAGACAGCCGAAGGATTGCCCATTTCTCGTTTACTATAAGGCCAGAGGAGAGAGGGGAGCTTCTCGTTCTGCTCCCCTCATTCTGTTCTGTCGGCGCATTTCCTTGAAGGAGCCCGAGAAGAGGGAACACACCCGCAGAGGAGAATGCAATAACAGTCCGGTGATCTCAGTAACCAAAACCCTTCAATACGGACGCAAGGGGAAAGGTCTGTTAAACAAGACCGAGTCAGTGCGTCTGCGTGCGTATCTGTGCCTGTGTGTGTCTAGATGTGCACCAATCTGGAGTGATGAAAAGGCAAACCGAAAAGGGGATCCGTGTCGCTGGTGTCATCTACCAGGGTTATTCTCCTGAGCTCAGGGTTTACCGTGTCCACCGTCGACCTCCCCACGCCTCTGCTGGAATATGATGGAGAGTTCCAATGGCTCCGGTAACGACACCAGACCGCACAGTCAACACCAGCTGGAGAAGAAACGGTTAAATCGCGCCCCGTCCCCGGCGAGACCTGTCCTGAAGGATGCTCACTCTCGTTCTCCGAAGACGCCCGCCATCGTACCAAAATCTCCTAAACTCAACAAGCAGCAAGCGCCCACAGTGCCGTTAGCCACGCAGAGTCGTCTTTCACGACGAACCTTAACAGGAGCAAAGACTGCACCGGCAAAAAGTCACCCCAAGTCCGCGGTGACCAAAAAGACCATTAAGGTCACGCAACATGTAGCAGCAACAGAACCGAAAACCGCCAGCAAAGTGGTCGACAGCAGTCCACACCTTGCCAAAAGCAAAAAGGGCAAAGTAGCCCCACTTTCCCATGCACCCCTTGGCCATGGTTCCCCAATCCGAGTTCCCACCGGTGCTAGCATCGCCCGGGTCGGCCAGACAGATAGCAGCTCCGATCTGTCTGACTGCCCGTCCGAGCCGCTCTCCGACGAACAGAGACTCGCACAGGCGCCTAGCAGCGACGCCGAATCAGGGACGGGTTCCGGGTCCAGTGAACGGGATCATGTGGTGGCGGCAGATAATCCGCCGCAGACCGCGTCAGCCTCAGAAGCGAGCGGGGCGCCAGTCGCTCGGCTGCGCACCGTAGATGCTCCCGGAGTGAGAGGCATGTCTCAAGCTTCGACCAGTGCAGGTGCACACGCAGAGAGGAGCAAACTGGACAAGTCCGCTGCAGCAAGCGCACAATTTAAACTGGAGCGCAGCAAGGAATTAATCGAGGAGGATCTGCTGAGGGAAATAGAAGAACTACGATCTGAAAACGACTACCTCAAGGTAAGCACGGAAAACAAAATGCCAAATAGCCGGGACGTGCGTTCCATTCTAGGACGGCTTGTTATGTTCTATTCTGACATTATAATATAGGCTGTTGTTTGACTGAAACAATTAGTTGTCTTTCCGATTTGTTGCACATTGTTGATCATCACTGGATGTATTCAAATGAACTGGCGTTTTTCCTTGCCAGACTCGGACGGAGACTAAATCCCGTGTGTGTGCATGGGGGATGGTGCTTTTTTTAGTGTGTGTGTTTGTGTTCCTGCGCAGTGATTTTTCTCGTCTTGATGGCTTTCACTGCTGGGCTCAGGTGTCGTGTTGTCTGACGATGTGGTCTGAGCAAGCCATCTGGTGACCTGCGCCAACTTCGATTTCTTTTTGCATCAGCGTCAAGTCCGGTCAATCAGAATTTTCTGTCACTTACGTCTTATTGCTTATTATATTACTCAAACATGTATCAGTTGATAAAAATCCAAACCAGTGCAAGGCGCACCAACGTTGCAAAGAGGTGAACAGTTAGGTGAAGAATAGCCGTGACTCAACAACCACGTTGCTGACGCTTGTCATTTATTTTTGACGAATCATTTGTGTTCAAATAGATGAGTAAAGGGCTTAGAGGCGACGAACTGCATAATGTAACCGTATTAAGCAGGTTTGCAGTTCAGGGGCAATGACAGTCGTATTAGACCTTAGTTTTCAAATGGCTCTACCCGTCATTTATGGAATTTATGATTGAATTATCCAGATGAGATTAAGCCCCCAAAATGGCTAGTCAAAGAGAAAGAGAGATGAACCAGTTGGAGATTGAATGCGAAAGAATATGCAGTAGGCCTACATGGTTAACATTCTGTTCAAACCCAAATAATGACAGCCATCCGAGTTAATACAGTTACAATGTGTTTTTGCGCATTTTGTCACATGGAATAGGGTCTGAGAGTCATATCACAAACAGGATTTGCATAACTTTATCGCCACTCACTGGCGGACCGTAAAGAAAAGCCTGTTAATCGGCTTTGGTTGTTGCGCTTGTAATGGTCCCTATGGAGCGACATGCTCTTTCTCTCCAGCGGCCAGATGTGGAAGGTTACTCTACACCTCCCACCCCACAGATAACTCTCAAAAGCCCAGTGCTTGCAGAAGTACTCTCTGTGCACGTTGTCATGTCTCTTGTGACACTCTGTCAAACCATGCACCATTTGTGTGCTGCACGTTTTAGCATTTTAATGGTATACCATGAACTGCGGTGTAGTTAGTTAACGCAGTGATTCAGCCCAGACTCCTAGTCATATGCTATGTAGGTGAATGCGGGTGTATAGGAGGGAGAAATTTAGGGTGTGTTCACACAGAGGTAAGCACTATTACCTTACCAATGGAAGAACTCAACATAAATATCTCTATCTTTCTCCTTGAAGTCTAGGTCATGTCATTATTGTATCCTTATTACTGTGTTAACACAAGGAGGAAAAGAAGGAAGAAAAGCCCATGTCAACACCACCCTCTCCTTACACAGTCATAGCTTATGTAATAAACAAACCAAAGACATGAATGTCATAACTTGATGGGCTGGTGTAATAATAAGGGAATGACTTGTAGTTGGGTAGTTGGGATGGGGAATTGGAAATTGGGGGTAGGAATCAAGAACTGGGTATCAAGTAAAACCGAGGATATAATGCTTCAGTCTGCTGGCATGGTGTGCCTCTGACCTTTTCAATCCCTCTTAGCAATGCAGCATGTTTTGAGATCACAGGCAATTGGTCTATCTAACAGTAGAATTGAAAAAGACAACACAGTTCTACATGGTTTACCTCATTCAAATAAGCCGTTATGGCCATCATTGTAATATAGGCCACCTTATAGGTTCATGTGTTGATACCGAATGGCCTGTGTGTAGAGACTACCTTCTGTATTGCAAGGAATTGATAAGAGAATTGACAAAGAATTGGACCAATAAGCAGAATCGAAAAATGGCATCAATATTGATGAAATCCTATCCATTCCCACCCCAGCTCAAATAAATGCATGTTTTGTGCATACAATGCATATGTGTTGGTCTCTGTGTATGGGGCTGTGTATGTGTGTGTGTCTGTGTGGTCTTATTTATGCATTGTGTGTTTTTTATGTTTATTATTTCATTGTTATGTTTATTATTATGTATTTGCAATGAGAATTGAAACGTATAAAACCAGGCAATAGGTCACAGTTATGAATCCTGTTGTGTGTATGAAACGTGTGCAGTTTGTCTGCTTTTTTGTTCTCTGTATACTGTACACTGAAATGTGATTGTGTGTGCGTCAGGATGAAGTGGACGAGCTGCGTGCGGAGATGGAGGAGGTGCGGGACAGCTACCTGGAGGAGGAGATGTACCAGCTGCAGGAGCTGCGACGCGAGCTGGACCGCTCCAATAAGAACTGCCGCATCCTGCAGTACCGACTGCGCAAGGCCGAGCAGCGCAGCCTCCGCGCCGCCCAAAGTGGACATGTGGATGGAGAGCTGCTCCGCAGTCTGGAGCAGGACCTCAAGGTGTGTGTGTGTGTGTGTGTGTGTGTGTGTGTGTATGTATGTGTGTGGTGGGAAAGGTGGGTAGGTTAACACCTTGTGCGATGTGTCCAACATAACCTTGTATACATCTAGTGGTCATGCATCTCTCATTATGTTGTAGGTGTGTATGTATAGGACATGGGCATGTATTTGCATGCCATTTCTCTTTCTTCCTTACTTTAGAGTGATTTTACTTGCTGTATGTCATGCTAAATACCAGTGCTAGTTTGTGCAATTTCACTTTTTCAGATGTGTGCTTTGTTTTGATTTATGTGTGTGTGTGTGCATGTGTGTGTATTTATGTCTCAGGTGGCCAAAGACGTGTCAGTGCGTCTGCACAATGAGCTGGAGAGTGTGGAGGACAAGCGCACACGGGCTGAGGATGAGAACGAGATGCTGAGGCAGAAGATCATTGAGGTGGAGATCTCCAAACAGGCCCTGCACAACGAGCTGGAACGCAGAGAGGTGAGCAAAGAGATGCAGTGGTGATGATGATGGTGATGACAGTAGTTGGGAGAAAGATGCTGATGGTGATGGTGATGATGAGGAGGAGGAGGAAGAGGAGGATAAGGATGTAGATGATGACAATAAAAGGTAGAAGTCTCCAAACCAAGAGCCTGTAGAGGTGAGGGCTAAGGAGGATGGTTGTGATAATAGTGGTGGGGAGGATGAAGAAGAAGATGATGGTGGTAATGAAGAGCATGAGGTTGATTATTGTGTTAATTATGGTGTTGTAAGTATGTAGAGTTCGTAAAGTGTGGGGAAGCAGACACACTTACACACACACACACACACACACACTCACTGACTCACTCACTCACTCACACACACACACACACACACACACACACACACACATAGAAGCAGTGTCAGTCACGCTGGTGTGCTCTGATCTGATAATAAGAAAATTCTCTGATATTGTCATTGTGTCCTGACCTGACAATATGGAAATATATGGATGCTGTAACCACATCTGCTAGATTTACATTTACATTACATTTATGCATTTAGCAGACGCTTTTATCCAAAGCGACTTACAAAAGAGGATAACATTCAAGCTACAGCTAGATGCAAATGAGTTGTTATTTTAAGCTGACCAGCTGCCTTCTGTTTGTGTGTTGTTTGTGGTTCCTGACTATAGTGAACACATTGGGTTACTTTTCTAGTGACACATTATGTGGACAGGGCAGTTGAGAATGACATAAAATTAATGTGAAAAAGAGAGAGAAAGTGAAGATCAGAACGGTCAGATTTCAACTGGGCCCCCATCTTCACTGTCACCCCTATTTGGTGCTGCTGCTCTCCCACTGTGGCTAACCGAGTCCAAATGTGTTGGTGCAGATCTTCAGGTCAGGTCATCAGGTGGGACTGTCAGGAAGGATTTACCAGTAGGATTGGTAGTAAAATACATAACAGACCATAAAGGCTTGACTGGGAGGCACTGCACATGTGCGGTGTGTGTGTGTGTGTACTGTGGTTACAGTAAAACACCTGCTAAATGAATAATTGTGAATCTGTGACCCTGACAGGTCATGTGATAAATGTCAGCCTACCTGCAGACCTCCTGCAGTCAGCAGTCCGCTTTGACATTTAGTGTGTGTGTGTTAAAGTGTGTGTACAGTGTATACCTCTGTGTATCTTTGTGTCTTTGTAGCTGTGTGTGTAGTATTTTTGCCTTTGTGTTTGTATGTGTGTATGCGTTAGTGTGCAAGTGGTTGTTGAGAGGTCATTGTTAATTCTTCAGACTTGGTATTAGCAGCACTTTTGTTTGTGACTATGAGCTTAGTATGGCTAACAGCCTCTGTATGAACAGGTGACAGTAAAGACTTGCTTGTATGTGTGTGTGTGTGTGTGTGTGTGTGTATACGTCACACATCCATGGACAGGCATAGGCTTAGTTCCTTGATAATCTCGGGTAGGTCTAAAGGCTGGGCCTGCAGGTTTGTATTCGTGGCTCCCTGTGTGATAACTGGATGATGGCGTTTCTATTCCTGGTGGAGGATGGGCAAATTAGAGTGATGGGGGGTGGCATTGGCATCAGTGGACACAGATGGCAGAGTGGACAGGAGAGAGGAGAGGAGAGAGTTGGGGAGAGGAGAAGAGAGGAGGAGTGGAGAGGTGGGAAAATGGGAAGAGGAGTGCAGAGGTCAGGAGAGAAGGGCAAAGGAGAGAAGAGGGGAGGAGGAATAAAGAAGGGGGGAAATGAGAGGAGGAGTGGAGGAAGGTGGGGAGAGGTGCAGAGAGGAGGAGTGGAGAGAGGCAGGGAGAGGTGCAGAGAGGAGGAGGGGAGAGAGGCAGCGAGAGGTGCAGAGAGGAGGAGGGGAGAGAGGTGGGGATATTAGAGAAGAGGAGGAGGACAGGAAAGGCGGGGGTTAGTCTGGCACTTGGATGGCATCTAGTGGTCCTTTCTCTGTGGGGTTTCTGTTTTGGCTGCATGAGAGAGGCAATCATGTCTCCTCCTTCTCCTCTTCCACAGAGTAGCTGACTCTCCTCACTCTATTTTCTCCTCCCCTCTTTTCCTCTCTACATTTCCATCTGCTCATTCATTTAGCCTCTCCTTTATTTTTCTCTCCTCTCATGCCCTCTATTCACACTCTAACATCCCATCTAAACACCAAAACTCCACACTCTCCTCTTCTTTCTTCTCCTCCCCTCCCCTTCTTTCCTCTCCTACCTACTCTTCTTCTCTCCTCTTCTTTCTTCTCCTCCCCTCCCCTTCTTTCCTCTCCTACCTACTCTTCTTCTCTCCTCTTCTTTCTTCTCCTCCCCTCCCCTTCTTTCCTCTCCTACCTACTCTTCTTCTCTCCTCTTCTTTCTTCTCCTTTCCTCTCCTACCTACTCTTCTTCTCTCCTCTTCTTTCTTCTCCTTTCCTCTCCTACCTACTCTTCTTCTCTCCTCTTCTTTCTTCTCCTTTCCTCTCCTACCTACTCTTCTTCTCTCCTCTTCTTTCTTCTCCTTTCCTCTCCTACCTACTCTTCTTCTCTCCTCTTCTTTCTTCTCCTTTCCCCTCCTTTCCTCTCCTCTCCTTTTTTCCTTGTCTTCTCCTTCACTCTTCTCTCTCTCTCTCATGGGATACTACAGAGTTATAGCAGAGACTCATATTGCCCAATGTTGACTGGCATAGTGGGGGTTCACTTCTGACTTCTTCTGCCTCTTGGATTAGTGCCAGTCTCAGGCATCCCGCGGTGAGGTGCCTGGGTGCCTGTACCAACGCACAAGGCCAGTGCATCAAAAGCAAGACTTGGCAGCACTTGCTACAGTGTGCCAAGAGGGACAAAATGCAAACATTGCCAGGCCTCCTCCCTCGCCTGCTCTGTGCAGAGCTGGGCTGAGCTGTCCCACATTCAGGAAGCACATCAGACATACCACACACACCATCCTGTTAGTGTTCCACCTCCTGTACGTTCTGTGTGTGTGAAAGCTATTCCATTGTGTGTGATAGTGTATTTTCTATGGCTCAGAGTGTGTTAGACTGTTCCACAACTGTTCCACGGAGGTTCCACTGATGTCTGTGAGCGTGTGTCCCAGATGTACAGGTCAGGTGGCAGTGAGGGGTTATAAATCCGATTACATAAAGTTATGCAGATAAAATATATGGATTTGATTGAAATTGATTAAATCAACACACAACAAACATGCACACACAAATGTAGTGATGAGAGTGGGCTGAGTTCTTGTCAATTCCCCAAAGCTTTGCCCCAGAAAAACACCAGCTCTGAATGTGCAGGAGGGCTGTGTGTCATGTGATTTGCACTTTTCCTCATCCTTAATGTGTGCGACACACACACACACACACACACACACACACACACATGTACAGATACAATCTCATATGTTCACATGATTGCTCTGATTCTCTCTCTTTCTCTCAACACATGTGTTGTGTGTTAGTGTGTGTGTGTGTTTGTGTGATTGTTTCACCACCATCTAAGGTTCATAAAACCTGTGAAACAAACTCTGTTTTTGAAGACCCACAGAAGACACTCTCACAATCACACAGTCATACACACACACTCATACAGTATATAGATAGACGAAGGAAGGCAGGTAAATTCATTTTACTCATCTCAGATAGACAACAAGTGCCCATATGCCTGAGTGCACTCAAACAAATACACACACACACACACACACACACACACACACACACACACACACACACATTCAACAGTACACTCACTTCATTAGCTTCACACCTGCTGAAAAATGCAGTTATTCTGGGTTAGCCAGATACTGCACCTGTCCCCACACTTTCATCACTGAAAGATAATAGAAACAGTGTTTCCTTCTTGTATGTAAACACACACACACTCTCTCTCTCTCTCTTTCGGTTTCATACTTTTGTCCCTGTGTACTTACCACTCTGAGTTTGTGAAAAAAAAAAAAAAGAAAGCTAATGCTTATAGTGGATGTGAGTGACAGCGCTGTAAACAGATTTATGCACTGTGCACATAGACTAGTGATGCAAAGGTTTGGCAGAGTTGATCAGGGATGATATCGGGTTGAAGGTGAATCCATAGGTAGCATGCACACAACAGAGACAGAGACAGGGCTGTGCAATATCAGGCCGTGCTCTTCTGAGTGATGCCTCAGTGCCCTGACTTATTTGGATTGTATTGTATTGTATTGTATGGTGCGATCTCAGCAATGTGTTTGTTCCTATGTATCAGTCATCATCGTCATCATTATTTGTGTGTATGACTACTGAATTATCATGTCTGGATTCTTTTGGACCTGTACTGACTTTGTGCTTTGCTGCATGTCAGCACATTGCTACAGCTGTCAGTAGGCTACTGTGTTTATGCTGTGCTTTGCTACTGTTGAGTAGTACGGTCTTAAAATATCAGTGCTATTTTATGATGTCTGTAATGTGTAGTGGCTGTGCTGCCTGACTGTGTGTGGTGTCTGTACTGTGCACTGGAGTGTCAGTAGTGGGATGTGTCTGTGCTGTCTCTGTGTGCTGTGAGTTGCAATGTCGTGCAGTGTGCCGTGCCGTGTCTGTGCTTCTGTCTCCGTCTTTTGCTATCAGTGAGAGTCCAGCTGAGTGCTGGCAGGACTGGTGCCCAGGACGGGATTATTCCGAGGCCTGTTATGAAACCGCCTGGAAGGTTTCAGCTCTCCCTGGAGAAGAGATGGAGGGATGAGCTCAGAATGAGAGAAAGATAGAGAGAGAGTTTGAGGGAGAGAAAGTTGTAGGAAGCTGGGTGAGGGGGGCAGTGGGAGAGAAAGAGACAGAGCAGGCGAGAGAGGAAGAAAAAAAGGGAAACAGAGAGAGAGAGAGGATCTGTGTGGGAGAGATGAAGAGAAAGTAGGGGATAGAGAGAGGGCAGTAGAAAAGAGAGGGTCAGATGGCTTTGTAGTGTGTCAGGCAGCGATATGACCACTGCTTAGAGGCGCTTTAAAAAGAGTTTAGAAGAGGAGTTACTGCTGACCTTCTGCTAATGGAGAGTAAAGGAAAAAGAAGAGGACAGGAAAGAGGAGGAGAGGCAAGGAGAGGAAAGGAGACAACGGAGGGATGTGTTTCATTTGTGTGTGTTGAGAAGAGAGAGAGGTTGAAGTGAAGGAAACAGAAGATGAGGAGGAGGTGAAGGAGGAGGCTAGGTGGCTGGAGGAGCTGAAGGGGAGATGAAGTGTGTGTGTGTGTGTGTGTGTGTGTGTGTGTGTGTGTGTGTGTGTGTGTGTGTGTGTGCATGGGGGGGGGGGGGGTGTTACTGACACATAGAAGAGGGGGAGAATCAAAATAGAGACATTTTGATCTATGTGCGTTGATTCTGTTCCAGGGTAGTAAGGGATGACTGCCAAGTATCCAGACCAAACTCAGATTGAGGCAGTCGTGAAAACCAGGCTAGCCCTGGCTAATATGACACCTGCTCTAGTGCATACAGGATAAACACTCACCTAATCACTCACCTCTCACTTTGTGAGCATTAAGATTCACTTGTTAAACACTTATTCACCTATTCACCACTCATTTCCTGTGTATTGGTCTGTTTCTATTGATATACTGTATGTTTATCTGCCTACCTGCTTATCTGTGTGTCTGTCTGTCTGTCTATCTACATGTCTACTTGCTTGTCTGCCTGTCCATCTGTCGACTTGTCTGTCTGTATGTCTGCCTCTCTGCCTGTTCCCAACTATCCCATGATTAGAGGGAGAGGAGAGGATATGTATGAATCTCATTGACCTAGTTAGCATCCTCTCTGACTCCTCACGTGGAGGGAGCAGGGGAGGCGGGCAGAAAGAGGAGAAGAAAGAGAAAGAAGAGGAGGAGAGGAAAATATCCTACAGTGACATACATCCACAGTCCCTGTCATTTGTAGAGTGCTCTCTCTCTCTCTCTATCTCTTTCTCTTTCTCTCTCTTTCTGTCTTTCCTTCTTTCTTCAGATACCCTTATCCTTCATGCTTTATCTATGTATTTCTAGCTGTTTATCTTTCCACATTTCACAATTTTTTCCCTTGTCTTTGTCTCTCTCCTGTTGTCTCTCCCCTTTGTTTCCCTCTCTGGCCCTCTGTCCATGTCCTATCTTTTTCTAATCAATCATCCACCTCAGGGTCACCCAGTCCACACACAAACACATAAAAACACACACACACACACACAAGTACACACACACACACACACACACACACACACACAGACACACACACACACACACACACACAAACACACGCGCACACACACGCACACACACACACACACACACACACACACACACACACACGTGCACACACACACACACACACACACACACACACACACACACACACACACACACTGCATCAGCAGCAGATGCTGCAAGTGTCAGTAAACAGGGTGAGATGACCTGCCCTCTGGCTTGCCTCCATGCAAACCTCTCCCTCCTGCTCTCTCTCCCTCCCTCTCCCTCTTCCTCTCTCCCTCTCTATCTCCGTCTCCCTCTCCCTCTCTCTCTTTCTCTCTCCCTCTCTCTCTCTCCCTCTCTCTCTTCCCCACTGTATCTCTCTGTCTCTCTCGCTTCCCCACTCTCTCTCTTCCTCGTCTGGTGTCACGTCTGTGTCAGTTGCATTAGCGGAGAATGTCTGAGCTTTGATGATACAGAATGGGGCTACACACACACACACACACACACACACACACACATACACTGCCACCAGATAACTGGCAAATCTGGTTCAGCTCAATCCAGCAGCAACCAAGTGCAATGGCTCAAATTCAGAGGCGACAAATGGAATCAAAGCAAACAAAAAAAAAATGTTTCAAATATTTCTTGTTTTCATCATCTGCTATTTTGAATGCACGTCATGGCCCAATCAGACCCAGCTCCATCTGCACACAGCACATTAAAGGGATGGGAAAGAAAAGAGCAACGATGGATTGAAAGGAGAGATGGGGGGAAAGCAGGGGTCATTGGAATTAAGAAGATGAGAGGAAGAAAAAAAAACAGAGAGAGAGATCTGTGTGGGGGAGAAATATTTGGGAGAGATGAAAAGAAAAGAAGAGAAAGTAAGGGATAGAGAGAGGTGGGAGTAGAAAAGAGAGGGTCAGATGGCTTTGTAGTGTGTCAGGTGGTGATATGACCACAGCTTAAAGGCGCTTTAAAAAGTGTTTAACAGAGGAGTTACCGCTGAGAAAGGAAGGGTCTTTGGAATTGAGAAGACTTGTATGTAGGGAGACTGTGTGGCTCTGCATGCTTATCTGGTATGTAAATGCCCCCACAGCCCAATCCCCAAACCTTCTCTATCCTATACAATTTAGTGGCAGCATGTGCCAGCTCTCTGCTGCTACAATACGAGCTAAAGAAAGCATGGCAGAGTCACACACATACACACACGCACTGACACAGACACTCATACTGAGTATCTGGGCTGGGTAGGTGAAGACTGGCCTCTGAGTCCTCTGTGTCTTTGCCTTTGAAGTGCGAGTGCTCTTGGAGGAGCTGATATGAGGCTCATTGATCACACTCCCATTAAAAAAGGATTTCTCTCCTCACAAAAGAGATGCTCCACTCCCTCACATAGACACACAAGTCCCATTAAAATTGAACTCATGCCAAACAGAGTCAAACATGCTTCTCCTTCTTTTTTGTAGGCTTTCAGTCTTTCATAAAAAGTCTGTCTGTTTTTTTTCGTTCTACCTGAAGCTTGAAGTGGCCCAGAAGTAATTGATGCTTTGGCTGTGTGCAGAGGTGACTGCATTTTAAATGGCGCTTGACTAGGAAGTGCAGTACTGTCTATCCGTACCGCTGTGACTGGGACTGGTTATGTAGGTCATGATGAGTAGGAAATGGATTTTGGGGTGGAGTTTGGAGTTTGGGGTGCTCAGTGCTGATGTGGTCTGTGGTTTCTACACGCTTTGTCTAACACTACTGGTTTGCTGGTGCACCATGCTGCTCATGGTGTGTGTGTGTGTGTGTGTGTCTGTGTGTCTGTCTGTCTGTCTGAGATAGAAAGAGAGAGATAGCAATAGAAAGGATATGGGGAGAAGATGAATCTTGTGTGTTTGAGAACAACAGATAGATCTCAGCTTTCTCTCAGCTTTTCTCTCTGTTTCTCTCTCTCTCTCTCTCTCTCTTTTCCCTTCTGTTTGTCTTTGTGAATGGGATAACCTCTCAGCATGCCACGTATAATCCTGTGGTTTTACTGAAAGGTGAAGAAACAATCCGGGACTAACAGATTACAGGCATGTGTGAGGGACATAATCCCACTCTCCAGACCATTTCTCCACTCCCAAAATAATATATTTTTTTCAAAAATATCAGCTAAAATGCTCAATGAAATAACTAGAGGCTTGTGCCTGTATGAATGAAAGTGCTGTGAGAGGGCTTTAGGCTTTTCCACAAACCTTTGAGCAGCTCAAGTCTTTCTATAATCACATTGAAGTGATTGATTGATCATGCATTTGTGATCAGGGCCAGATCTGCAGGGACAAGATATAGAGTGTGTAAATTACTGAACATTACATGAAGGTGGAATAAGTGATTTTGGCAGAAGGTTGTTGTGGAATATAAAAATCCATCACAACTGTGTGGGAAACTTCAGAAAGTATATAGGCCTATATAAAGTATATGCCTTGTGCCTTCATGTATTAGTTCTGCCCATGCACTTAGGTAATCTCACTAATAAGATCTACTTGATATGATTAGATATGATTTAGCAGGTTTAGTATAGGGTTTGAATAAATATGCGGTGGGAGGCTTTTTTTCTAAAGCTGTAGTTTTCCCCATCTGATTAAAATACACCCCATTAACATTTACTGCAACGCGGAACATCAGTCAGCAACAGCCTGTCAGGGCAGCAGTTGTGTGTGAGAGAGGATCTGTGAAGGAATCTTGAGAAGCATTCTCTCTATAGGATATCAGCAGCAGCACATGCATTGCCTATCAGAACCACACCAAGCCTGTATCTCCCTCCCTCTCCCTCATATTGAGTTGGCTGTCAAGATATATTGAGCGTGTGTGTGTGTTTGTGTGTTTGTTTACAGTCCCAAATTGTATATTCTTGGCTTGGCTACCCTCACAGCCAAAGTCCCAGTGCACACTCACATAGACACACACACACACACACACACACGTAGACATACAAGCATCCGCAAGGCAGCTCACATACTAATTAAATAGCTACTGGCTGGGTGATTAATGTGAATTAGTGTTCTGTGTGTGTGTGTGTGTGTGTGTGTGTGTGTGTGTGTGCATGAGCATGTGTATGTTGTGTCTGTTTACAATGTAAGAAAAAATGCGTTTGCGTGCGTGTGTGTACAAGTTGGTGTCAAAGGTGTTAAAGTACTAAAGTATTTATGTATGAGTGTACATGTAAATCGTCTGTTGATTTAATGGCAGGGGAAAGCCCCCTTTGGCATCAGGTCGCATCGAGATGGTGGTGGTGCGAAAAGCAGATCAGGTCAGTAAGGTGAGGGGGCAGGGGTCTCCAGTGATGATTTCTCTCCCACATGCTAGTTTAAGAACCCAGCCCCCAAGCCATTAGCCTATGCCAGTTACAGGTAGCTATATTCAGCAGCGCTAACCGAAACTTGGCAGAGAGAGAGAGAGAGAGTTAGAAGCAGGGAGTGAGAGCTGTGTGAACCCTGAGTCACTTTTTCCTTCCCTCCTGTCTTCTCTTCTAAGATTTTATCTAAGCTCTCCTTTCTTCTCATCTCTTCTTCTGTCTTTTGTTCCCCCTTTCCTCTCCCTTTCCTCTTTTCTCTCTAGTCTCTCTGTACCTCTGTTTCCATTACTCTAATGCCCTCTCTAGATATTTTTATAAACGGATATTTTTTTTACATGTTTGGTCCTTAACATTCTCTCCTCTCCTGCTCTCTTTCCTTGCTGTCCTCAGGTTCTGATACTCTTTCTTGAACTCTCTTGAGCTATTCTACCTCTCCACCCATCTACCTTTTCATTTCCATACATGTCTTTTCCCTCATCTCTGATGTCGTCTCTGTATTCCATGGCTGCATCCCCACTGCGATATATGTGGGTGTGTAAGTGATTGGTGTCTGTGTGTGTGTGTGTGTGTGTGAGTGTATGTGTGTGTGTGTCCTTTAGAATCTGAGTCACTGCCTTTCTGTCCTGTCCTACCCAAACCAAACCCACTCAGGAAGTGAGGTCACTAGTTGGAACCCTCATGGGACAGGCATGCATGGCTTGGGCAGTTGTAGGATTGTGAGACTTCTTTCTCTTTTGCTTTCAGCATCTGACACTGAGATCCTAGAACCGGCCTCTCAAACCCAGTCATGACACAAAGCCCTCCAAACTCTCCCTTTATTTTTCAGCCTGCTCTCTCACTGGTACTGCTTTGTTGTCCTACAGAACTGTCACTCTGTCCACTCCTCCCTCCTCTCCTCATTTTACTTTCTATCTTTCTGTTTTTGTTCATTTCTCCACTGCCCTCCCAGTCCCGTCTTCTTCTCTCCTCCACCCTTCCCTTTCTTTTTACCTCCCTCTCTCTCTCACACTCTGTCCTTCACACTTTTCCTTATACAGCAGTTTCCTCAGCAGGACATGGTCTGAGCAGATCTGAGTGCTGCCATGGTGACAGTGTGTGTTGTGTGTATGTGTGTGTGTGTGTGTGTGTTTGGGGGGCAGGGCTGGATCCTGTCACAGACAGACTGATGGAGCAGAACAAGCTTGAGGAAACTCACTACAAGCAGAGACAAGATAGATAGATAGATAGATAGATAGATAGATAGATATATAGATAGATAGATAGATAGATAGATAGATAAATAGATAGATGTATAAAACTCTGATTGGTGTTTGATGTTATGCAGTGTGTGTGTGTGTGTGTATGTGTGTATGTGTATCAGCACACTTGAGCTCTGAGATCTTCCCACACTGAGTGTTATCTATGCTAACACCCTGCAGCTAATTCAGCTTTACTCTGATTGCTGCTTCTTGTTATTAGGTCATAGTCTCATGGATTCTGGCCCAGTGTGTGTGTGCATTTGTGTGTGTGTGTGTGTGAGCGTGTTTGCGTGTGTACGTGTGTGTATGTGTGTGTGTATGTTTGTGTGTGTGTCAGAGAGACAGAGAGGTTAGGCTTCTGTGTGTTCTTTATGGGCTGCCTCTTATTATAAGGCCATAGCCTCACAGAGCCTGGTCTAGTGACCCATTGACTCTGTTCCCCTGATGTACAGCAAACCAGGAAAGGAAAGAGAGAAAAAGAGAGAGCGAGAGAAGGAAGTAGAACGACAGAGATGGGTAGGCCTGTGAGGTAGTGTTAGAGCCATCTGCTCTCATGTCAAACAACTCCTGTCACAGCAGATAAAAAGAGAAAGAGGTTGTTGGGGGGGGGGGGGGGGACTCACCCCATCGTTAATGAAGGGGATCCCCCTTGTTTCCCCTTTACACCCCTCCACCTCCTCCTTCTCCTCCTCCCCTCTCAGGGTGTCCACCTGCCCCATATCCTGGATGGTCTGACCCATGCCTGCCTTGGCCTGGCTGTGTGAGGAGCTCTTCTGTATACAGCTCAAGCCAGGCAGCCTGAGGAACTGGGCCACCTCCCCCACCATCTGGGCCAGGAGAGATACAAGGAGGGACAGGTGTCAGGGGGAGGAGAACCACACAGAATCGTGGTGACGCGGAGTCTAAGGAGGCAGAGGAGTCATCCAGTAACTTTAAGGAGCCACACTTATGTCTAATGAAGTGCTCTTGAGCATGGCACAGAACCCCAAACTGCTCTTGATGTGCAGGTTGGCACCTTGCATCCATCGGCACATCAACGCAGACCACATTCACAACAATGACACACAGACACACACACACACACACATGCTCTATGTGTGTGTGTGTTTGTCACATTGTCGTGGTTGTGTGCTCCGTGTAAGAGGAGACAGATGAGAGAGTGAGACAGGCAAGCTGGGTAGTTGCACCAGGCCCACCTCATATTTTAAGATGAAAAACTGCACAATCTACCAGCTGTCCAGAGCCAGCAACCCCCAGCACAGGGTCATGCATATTCACACACACACACACACACACACACACACACACACACACACACACACACACACAAACACACATACACACACACACAGAGAGAGTATGTGTGTCCCCTCCTTTTGATTACCTCTCTCTTCAGGGGCCCTGTGACCCTGGAGACTAGGAGTCTAGTGGGCTTAAGGGAGGTGTGTGTGTGTGTGTGTGTGTGTGAGAGAGAGTGAACAATGTGTTCTAAATGTATATGCTAGCCTGTTTGCGGGATGCTGGAAAAATGCTGCTATTTTGTTTGTGTATTCTCTCTATATATATGTGTGTGTGTGTGTGTGTGTAGTGTGAGAGAGAGAGCGAGAGAGAGTATTCATAGCACTTTGCATGTCTATGCTGATTGCAGGCAGACCTTATTGCTGCTGATTAACCAGCTGGGTGCACCAATTACCCCTCATGCCCCTAACCCTTCCTCTAGACCCCCCAGACCCCAGGGGAATGGGGTAACAGAATTCTTCTCTGATGGGGTGCAGAAACAGCCTATTGTGTGGAGCCTCATTAGCAGACAGGGATTGTGGGTCAGGATAGAGAGATGGGGAGATGGGCTGGGCTGTCTGGGGAGGGTGGGGGTAGAGGTTTGTGTGTTGGGGGCTGGTTAGTGTGTTTTGTGTGTGTGTGTACCAAGGGTGTGGTTGGTCAGATTTTGTCTCCCAAAGTAACTCAAGAAATCACACACTGCACCTAGCCCATCACTGCTCATTATTCTCAGATGCTTCTTCAAATCCCCAGCAGTCTTAAAGCTGAGCGAGTGCAGTAGGGAGGCAGTTTGCCAGTGTGGTCTGAAGTCTTTGTGGTCCCCTTTTGGGACAGGACTGCACTTGCGTATCTGACAAATGACTCCCATGTTTTCAGCAGCACCAGAGTGACCTTACGCTGATGAGCAGCTCCTACCGTGTGGGAGCAGGGACAAAAAAAGTTCCTGCTGCATTACACATTAAGGAACATTAATCATTCTCATGATCAGTGAGTTTGTGCCCTTAAGCGAATGCCCTGTGGTGCCCCAGCCAGAGATCTCATCCACAGATAACCAGGCAGTGGTTTGGGCTGTTAATCAACCATTGGGAATCAGCTATTAAACTCTATGCTGCTCAGAAACAGGGGCACTTTGCACTTCTCCTCCTATACCTGTGGTTTCACTAGTAGATTACACAGCTGAGTCTGATAGTGTGTGTGTGTCTGTGTGAGAGAGAGAGAGAGCGAGAGTGTGTGTGTGTGTGCGTGTTTGTGTTTCTAGTTTGTCCTGAGTGACATAAGATGACAGATGAAGATGATAAAGGTGCAACACTCTTCCTTCCCCTCACACCATTGATTTCTATTCCTCTCCTTCCTCTGACTCTTACACTACCACCACTCCCTCTCCTTTGCTCTCCTCTCCTCTCTCTCTTTCCTTCTTGCTCTCTCTCTCTCTTCCTCCCTCCTCCCCCTCCTCTCTCTCTTTCACCCCACCTTTCTCTCCCGTCTCCCTCCCTCGCTGCTCTGGTTGATGTAATCTGGTGTGGCAGGCAGCTATGGGAGGTGTGGTAAAGAACTAAACTAAGTGGAGTGGAAGCTCACCCCTCAGAGCAGCTACTGCAGGCTCTCACTTGGCCCACCTTTGGCCCAGATGCAGTGGATGAGAGCCGGATTTGGGCCAGATCCATCCCTCAGTCAGCCTCTTCCTGCTGGCTGGGTTGTGCCACCTGGAGCCTTAGCAGACATTTTTTTCAGTATCATCACTATTATGGGATGTTGGTGTTGGTGGAGTGGAACACTGGGGTCTGGGTTCTGGCAGGTTGTGCTGGGTCACTGGTGTCTGTGTGGCTGGCAGTACTAATGGTTGTGATAGCTCTGGTGGTCTATCAGAACTCGAGCCCTGAGGCTACACCTGGGGGGATCACCCAGGCTTCAAACAGACCCTCTAGTTGAGTTCGATCTCAACACACAGCCACCTGTCTGCCAGACATTCATACAAATATCCATCACCCTCACCACATACACACACGCGCACACACACACATTCACACACACATTTTTGCACATATTCACACACATATATTTGTAAATGTTTATGAATTTGGCACACACTTTTGCTCAAAGCCATCTATACCGCATTTGAAATTATTATATTTCGCAACCCATCTTATGCATGAGAGATTAGTCACTTGTTGTTTTGCTACCGATGTAGTTCATAATACAACACTTGACTAGATTGCCAGTAAGAGCATTTTTCTTCCCCCCCCTCTCTCTCTATATATATATATATCTCTCTCCTTGGGGCTACTCATGGATAAATATATGATTAAAAGCATATTGGGTTATGGCAATCTCTGTTCCAGGCATGTGTTTCATATGTGTTGTGTTTAAGGGTGTAACTGGCCCAGTGTAAGAGGGAAACAAGTGAAGGCTTCGGTGTGTGGGATTTGGGCCGAGGTAGAGAAGTAGCGGGGGGTTGGGGTGTTGGGGTTGCTTTATGCCTCATCTTATGCCTAATTTTCTCCTTTTCCTTTTTTGCCTACCAACTTCCTTATTTGCTGCCTCCCATAAATCCTCACACTACTCACAGTGAGCTTTGAAGATTCCCTGCTTTTGTGTTGCCCACGGTAACCTGATTCCTATAGATAAGTAGACAGGGCCCTCTGGGAAAGAGAGAGAGAGATAGAAAGAGAGACTGGAAGAGGAATAGAGGAAAGAGAGAGATAGATAGAGGGAGTGAAAGAGGAATAGAGGAAAGAGAGAGATAGATAGAGGGAGTGAAAGAGGAATAGAGGAAAGAGAGAGATAGATAGAGGGAGTGAAAGAGGAATAGAGGAAAGAGAGAGATAGATAGATAGAGGGAGTGAAAGCATCCTGTGATGCAGGGGAGGGACAAGCAAAGTGAAATGAAAGCTAATAAGAACAATGAGGCTGATTAATGGCATTATTATAGGTCTCAGTGAAATCATATCCGTTTAATTAATCACCTCTGTGTGTGTGTGTGTGTGTAAAAATCTTTAAATGAACTGCAGATCAAAGATTACACATTGTCACACAGTGAACACATTCCCAACCACAATATATACTACACAGTACTAGATTATATGCCATACATTTTAATAGATTTTTTTTCTTAGCTGATTTGACCCCCAGGATAGATAACATTCCTCCTCAATAATATTTTTAAGGTGAGCTTAAATAAAGCCTCTTGACCAGCAGCAGGTGTGCATATGTTGACTGAAGTGACCTGTGTACTTGTGGCATGGTGGTGTGTGTGTCAGGGGAAGCACATGGATTGCAGCGGCAGTGCTGTGTGAAGGGAGATTTATTCCTCTTCCATCTATAGATAGAGCAGAGCAGCCAGCCGCTAACTCTGCCAAGGTCAGAGGGGTCTGGGCCTTAGGGACAGCATCGAAAAACAGCCCTCTGTTTGTGTGTGTGTGTGTGTTTGTGTTTGTGTTGTGGGCTGATGTATGCTGAGAAAGGCACTGGACTGTATTCCCTGCTGCATAAAATATACACATGTGCAAATCTATGGATGATATGCACCTAAGAAGTGCTGTGCAAGCAGAAAGTCAGATCTGGTGCATCGGACAGCGTATGGATCTTATCTGGTCCATATCTGGCCCTAATCTGGCCCCAGTCTGCTGTGGACCTGTCAGATTTGCACCAGCCGCAATGTGTGGAAGTGTCCATGTGATAAATTATGTATTTGTATGAAATGTAGGCTATTTGACAGACAATGGCTGTGTGCTGCATTCGTTAGGTCTATTGTAGTCTCCCTGAATCAGCCCTTTGTAAATGTCTATCAAGCAGACAGACAGGTCTTTTATAGTCTGACTTTAGCCTTAGGGATGACAGGTAGATGCTTCTGTTTTCCAATAAAAGAACAACACGCAATGTGCTTTCATGCATGGCTACATTCACTGGCTGGAATATGTCCAATAAGAATGTAGCATATTTGAGTGCCATTTGAGTCAGCAGCGTTGATTGGCTAACATCTCTGAATTTAGGTTCTAGTTCTGTTCCAAATAACCTAATACAAGTTCATGCTAGTTAGTCCCTATGAGGGTCTCATTAGCAATACGCTAGCAGGGTGAATAGTGCTGTCCCTGTGCTGCAGACAGTAACATAGCTGCTGGTGCAAGTATCTAATGACTGAGACAGCAGCACTCAGCTTCCCCTCTCTGCTCTGTGTGGGGCTCTGGGAGTGCTGACTGAGCTTCTTTACTCTGCTCAAACATTTCCTCGCCATGCTCTCTCTCTCTCTCTCCCTCCCTTCTCTCTCTCTGTCTCTGTGTTTGTTCTTGGGAGAGTGTGGGGCATCTTTACTATGCTGAGAGACTTGTCCTCCTGTTTGTGTGTGTGTGTGTGTGTAGTTTCTGCATTTTGTTTAACATGTGGACAGTGAACCTCTCTGTCTTTCCCCCTTACATTACTGTAATGACTCACTGCTACAAGTGATTGGGAATATCCTGCTCTATACCAATGTTCAATAGGTGGTAAAGAGATCTGGTGTGGTGAACAGCAAAAGGGTTGGAAAAGAGAAAGTGACTGAAAGTGAAGCCCCTGGAGTGCAGGCAGAAAGAAGGAGGGAGAGGGAGAGGGAAAGAGAGAGGGAGAGAGGTCACAGAGAAGCCATTAGTCATGGTGTCACACTGCAACACCACATGTTCCCATCCCACCTGTGCCTGTACCGCAGACTGTGTGTGTTTGCCTTTCACTGAGGTCAGTGTGCTGATTGGGTGGCGGAGACAGGGGACAGAAAGAGATGCAGGAAAGAAGGACAGTGGAGGGAGGAGGAGGGGAGAAAGAGAGGGGAAAGAGAACGTGTGAGGAGATATAAAGAGATCATAAAGGATGAGTCCTGTGTAATCAGTCTGCTTCAATTACTGTTCTGGACCTGCTGAACCTGCTTCTAGAAGGTTCCAAAAATGGTGGTGGTGGCTAAGGAAGTTGTGGGTTAGATTGGCCCTTAAGAGTTGCTGCAGGGGACTGTCTGTGACTTTTCTTTGCCTGAAGACAGCATTTACAAGTCTGCTGATATTTTCGTGGCAACCTCCCTGTAGAGGTGTGTGTGTGTGTCTGTGTCTGTGTGTGTCTTTGTGTTTTACCATCTGAAGGATACACCGCTCTCTACAGGTCTCTCTCCCCTTTGTGTCATTCAAAAGCGGTGAGGATGGTCAAGGTAGAATTAGGACCACATTTTTACTCCCCATTGTGAAGTGAAAATGAATATGTCTCAAGCAATACACCTTGTATTGAGTTTTTGCTCGTTGTGTATTGACTTTTACTCTGAAAGAGTTTGAACACGTCTGGCTCTGTGCTGAGACTATAGATTTGCTTCCGAATGGGCTTTCAGGCTCAGTGCAGTGCTTGGGCCAGAGACTGTATGTCAGCTGCTGTCTCATGCTCTCCACCTTCCTGGAGCAAAGCCCTAGGGCAGGCCTGCTCGTTGCCATGGTGATATGTGTTGTTGTTGTTGTTGTTGCTGTGCTGGCCGTGTACAGTAGAGCCAATGTATGACCCACAGTTTGGCTCACCACAAGCATTGTCATGGATACACCCACAGCTAACAAAGTTACTGCTATTTATTTGGTAATGAAAGGACTCACACTTGTTGCACAAAAATACACAACATTTTCATGTACATCCACTGTCACTCCCAAACACAAATGAGTACAAATGCATTATAATATAGGCCTACTGTACATATACAGTAAACCAAATCACGCACACATGCACATGCACATGCACAAACTCCACTGACCCCAGTGAGAGCCAGTGGGCAGCTGTGTTTGTAAACATGTCTGTGTATCTTAACGTGGTGTGAGAAAGAAGTGTGTGTGTGTGTGTGTGTGTGTGTGTGTGTGTGTGTCCTGCCTCCCCAACTGCCACACAATAGAAATTCCCAGGATACATTTGCTGCGCTTCAGAGGTCCCAAGAGCATACAGCTCACTCATCTAGTCATCCAGACTAGGGAAACAGATGAGATGAAGATAGAAACAGAAAACAAACACACACACACACACACACACACACAAGCAGACACCCACATGCAAGCACACTGAAGCACTCTTCACAATGAAGAGAGACGGGGGAGAGGAGAATGCCAAGTTACAGATGTACCCAGTGAAAGACACTGCTCATTGTATGTTGAATGGAGTAAATCTACACATAAAAAGCTGGTACTGTGGTGTCTGAGACTAAGAGTGGAGACAGCCAAAGTGATCTGTGAGATGCACTGAAGCATAGATAATCATGACTAATCACTGATTAAACAAACCGACTCTAATGAGAGGATTTCTGCTATGCTGAACCCTGACAGTCTGAAAGGCAGTAGACCTGCTCTCTTGCATCTAAAGTTCCCCTATGCAGTTTGTGGGGCTCTCGTCAGTATAGGAGTTCCCTATGCACTACCCTTCTGCTGTGGGGCTGTGTTGAATTTTCATTTTCTATGTTTATCTGAATGTCTGTAATGGGCTTAAACTCTACTCTAAACCCTGAATCCTGCTCTGTATGGGAACACGGGCTGTGTGTGTGTGTATGTGTAAAGGCAGATAAGCACAGCTGAGGGTGGTAATTTAGGTTAAATAATGCAGTGATATTTAGTGTGGAAAAGGTTGCTATAATGAAGGTGTGTTGAAGGTGTGTTCTCTCACGCTGTAATCCAGCAGAGTGTCTCCGCATGGCTCACGCGGGAGTAGAGTCAGTGAGCAGAGTCAGAGAGCTGGAGAGAAAGAAAAGAAGGGATAAGGAGACAGAAAGGACAGAAAATTGCAATCGAGAGAAAATGAGACAGAGACGAACAACGATAGAGACCGAGGGAAATAGGGAGACCTCTTCCTCCTCTTTCTCTTCTCCTCCTCCTCCGTTATCAGCAGTAGGTCATGTAGTAGAAGGCTGAGGCTGTCGTGTTCCCCTATGCTTTGTGACAGAGATGAATAAAGTGGGACAACACTGAGCTGGGGGTTAGTGGCCCACACCTCTGGAGGCACTATCAGCCCTGCTAATCTGGCTGTGCATGTGTGTGTGTGTGTGTGTGTGTGTGTGTGTGGATGTGTGCATATACACTTGTACACCTCATCTTTGTGCATGTACGTGTGTGTGTGTGTGTGTGTGTTCATGTTTATGTTTATGTTTATGTCACTGTAATCACATTAGCAGAAGCTTCATGTATATAACTCTCTCAACTGATACTCTCTCTCTTTCATCTCCCATCTCTAAAAACACATTTACATGTGCACACACACACACACACACACACACACACACACACACACAACCAGAAGAAAAATGGGTCAAAATTATGCTGCTGTGAGCTGAAATTCTGTACTCACTGACACTGCAAATGCTCTCTCTGCTGTGTATGCACGTGCACACACACACACATACACACAGTTTATCTGTTAAGCTCAGTTACCGCTGCTAGTCAATCGTTTGACCTCTTAAGCTGGTCCCCTTTGATCTCACACTCCCACTTTGCCCAGAGCAGGGCTGAGGACACACACACATGCACAATCACAGACACACACATACACACTCACACATATGCGCGCATACACATTCATGTCACACGCATACACACTTATGTACACACACACTCCTCTCCTCCACTCACATCTCCTTTGCACAAGCTCCCTGTCTTTTTCAGCTACTACAGTACTCTCTCACACACACACATACACACTTGCCTGTATGTAACAGAGTCTTCTACAGATCAATAATATCATTAACCTTACCAAGAGCACAGAGAGGACACACTCTCATGTGGAGAGTGAATAAGGAAGAAGAGGAGAGAAGAAGAAGATGATGAAAAGCGAATTATTCAACTATGTTGTTTCTTAAGGAACCTTGATAACAGGGCCCAGTATGGAAATAAGGTGTGTGTGTGTGTGTGTGTGTGTGTGTGTGCGTGTGTGTGTGTGTGTGTGCGCACGTGTGCGCGCTGGTTCAACCCTACTGAAAGGCAGTGAAGATAACCTGTGTTGGGTCCCAACAGAAGCACTAGCATCATGCTTTTTTATTCCCAGGGCTGCTGCTGAAAGATGAATAAGATTAAATTCAGTGTCTGATAGAGCCCTCAGGTTTTTCTAATGCTGTTCTCTCTCTCTCTTTCTCCCTCTGTCTTTAACATACACACACACATGCAAAGAAACACACATTTTTTAAAACACAGAGAGAGAGAGAGAAAGTGAGACACACAGATACACACTTGTGGGCAGACCTCAGGTTTCTTATATAAATGTGATGTAACTCCAAGCAGTGTGTAGGCTAATATTTACTAGTGTTTTGGTTCTCAGCTGTATCCATGTGGGCCGTGCCCCAGTGTGTGTGTGTGTGTGTGTGTGTGTGTGCGTGCACTACAAATGTCTCTCACTTTTTCCAGCGCTGTGGCCATAAATGATTCACTGTAGGCTTCCAGTGGAGATCGTACTGTGACACACATCTGTGAGTGTGTGTGTGTCCAAATTAGCTGGTCAAGTTTCCCATAAAGTTCATCTGTTGTCTTTAAATAACCATACAGCCTGTGGTCCTGGAAGCAATAGAGGAATAGACTAAATAGACTAGACAGACACACACACATACTCTCCCACACACACACACACACACACACACACATCCATACACACAGATGAGGAGGGCAGTGGATTTGCAGAGATGGAATGAGAGGCTCTTAAGCCTTTGCTTACGTGCTGAAAAGCAGCATTTTCATCCTGGCTTTGCGTGTGACCCATCCATCTCTAACACACACACACACACACACATACACATACACACTTACAGTATGCATACACTCAAAGGCACACTCTGTAACAGTGCGCAGACACGTGGACATATCTGTGGACACACACACACACACAAAGACCCAAAACAGTTTTTTTCATTTAGCTGTATTTTAGTAATATTTTTATACTTGCTATATGTATAAAGAAAGTGTACACTGACAGTAGTTCTGTTGTACTCATCCTTGTGGGAGTGAATGAATGGAATGGGGTTTGCTGATTATTGCATCCTAGTTGACATGCACAGGAGCACCTGCTTTGGTTTCCAGGTTAATTTACCTCACGTTAATCTGGATGTAAAGATAATCTGGCCCTAATCTGGATGACTGTCTCACTTCTCTTTGCCCTGTGTGTGTGCGTGCGTGTGTATGTGTGTGTGTGTGTGTTACCATCTGAGGGATACATCTCTCTCTACAAGTCTCTCTCTTCTTCTGTGTTATGTGTGTCATTCAATGATCAAGAAGAGAGAGAGAGAGAGAGAGAGAATATTACTGTGTGATGTGGACATGTATACATGTGTGTGTGTGTGTGTGTGTGTGTGCAAGCATTATGTGTGCATGTGTGTGTGTCTGAGTGAGTGTACAGTCTTGAGTCAGTCTGAACAGATGAGATTTATGTATCTGGCTTGCCTGTCTTGTTCTATAATCCCCATCATGTGACTTGCATTATCTTAAGCTTTTTTATGTGTGTGTGTGAGTGTGTGTGTGTGTGTGTGTGTCTGTCTGTGAATCTGTGTGTCTGTGTGCATGCATGCATGCCTTATGTAATACTCTGATACAGCTGTGGCCAATTCCCTACGAGTGTGTGTGTGTGGCCTGACAGTCTTACTCTCAAATTACAGTATGTGAATCGCTGATACCCAATATCCATCAAGACACAGAAGCTTATTGATAATGGCAGTTAAATGGTGCTAATTTGTTGTGTATGTGTGCAGTGTGTGTGTATGTGCATGTATGTGTTAGTGTGTTTCTGTTTGTTATGTTATGTTATGTTATGTTATGTTATGTTATGTTATGTTATGTTATGTTATGTTATGTTATGTTATGTTATGTTATGTTATGTCTATCTGTGTGTTTCCTCATCCCCTGGTCTTATTCTCTATTTCTTTCTTTTCCTCTGATCAACAGAATGCACTAAGGAGGAGAGGGAGCCACAAAGACAAGAAATCTTCAATGCAGGTGTGTCTATCTATGCACATTCTTGTGGTGTGTGTGTATGCATGTGTGCATGTGTGCTGTGTGTTTGTGTGCTGTGTGTTTATGTGTTAGATGTGTGTCTAACTATGCACTTGCCTGTGGTGTGTGTTTGTATGTTTGATGTGTGTCTATGTGTGTGTGCGTGCGTGCGTGTGCATTTCTGTCTGTGTGTGTGTGTGCAATTGTGCACGAGTGCACATTTGGGTGTGCAGTTGGGAAATCTACACCCTCAGAAGCCCAATAAATCAATTGTTGTTGCCATTTCTGTCCTAAGGACACATCTGAAGGTCTTCAGCTGAGGGATGTCTGTAGGCCAGTCAGTGCCATTAAACACTGACTCACCAAATGAGCTTTGATAGCCCACCTTTCATCTGTGTTCCTGTCATTGTTCAGTACCATCAATTATGCTCTAATCACAGGAATCCATTTGCTCAGCATGCAGAGAGAGCAAGATATGAGAGAGTGTATGTGTACATGTGTATGTGTGAGTGTGTGTGTGTGTGTGTGTGTGTGTGTGTGTGTTTCAAAACTGCAGTGTCTGAAAAGATCACAGGTGAAATCAAACCCACCACAGTTGTAGCCCTGCGATACACAATGAGTATGAAAAGCAGATTTAGTCCATGTCAGACTTTGATCTCATTGCTCAGACTCATATAGCATGTCCAATATCAATGCCACCACTAGACATAATCACACTGTTAAATGTATCTCTGTCATTCTGTTCTACCGGGTTAGTGAATAATTGAACTTTTTCATTTTTATTACCGCAACTATTCAGCCAGTATGCACAATTGTGTCTGTAGTGCAGTATATCTGTATCTCTCCTACCCTATTGCTCTCTCTCTCTCTTCCTCTCTCTCTCTCTCTCTGTCTTTATCTATGTCTCTGTGTCTCTATGACTCACTCTCTCACTCTCTCTATCTATCTATCTCTATCTATGCCTGTGTCTCTATTATTCACTCTCTCTCTCTCTCTCTATTTATCTATCTCTATCTATGTCTCTGTGTCTCTATTACTCTCTCTCACACACATATTCACTCACTCACTCTGCTTGTAATTAATCTAGTAATGCTCTATTGGCAAAACAATTACATGAAAATCAAAATGAGGAACCAGGATTAGTTTTGTAATCACATTATAATAACCCTCTGCCCTCCTCCTGTCATTCTATCTTTTTGTCATCACTGTCTCTTCCTCCCTCTTATTGTATGTTATGCTATGTTCATTTCTTTTTCTCCTTTCTCCTTCACTGCGACTGTCTTCTTTTTCTCTCCATTTATCTCTCTTTTTCCCTTCCATCTCCATCTCTCTCTCTCTCTCATACTCTTTTTCTGTTTCTCTTTGCTTTCATCTATTCTCCCTCCTTTCTGTCCTGCTATCTTGCTCCCTCTCTCTGTGTGTCATGCTCTCTTTCTAATTTCTGTCCCTCTTTCGCTCTTTCTCTCTGTCTCTCTATCTATCTCTCTCTTTCTCTCCCTGCAGGAGGACAGTGCAGACCTGCGCTGCCAGCTACAGTTTGCCAAGGAGGAGTCTGCGCTGATGCGGAAGAAAATGGCCCGTCTGGGTCGCGAGCGGGATGAACTGGAGCAGGAGCTGCAGAAGTACAAGAGCGTCTACGGCGACATGGACAGCCCCGTGGCCCCCAGCGAGGCCCCCGGCAGCGGAGGGGGGCCCCACAGCACGCGTGAGGCCGAGCTGCGGCTACGTCTGCGTCTGGTGGAGGAAGAGGCCAACATCCTCGGCCGCAAGCTGGTGGAGCTGGAGGTGGAGAGCCGGGGGCTGCGAGCAGAGAACGAGGACCTGCGGGCACAGATTGAGCACGAGTGGACCGAACGTGGCCCGGCACTGGGTGGTGGAGGGGGCGGAAGTGGGCCGGCCTCGCCGTACGAGTCTGTCAGCGAACTCCGACGGCACCTGCAATTCGTGGAGGAAGAGGCAGAGCTGCTGCGCCGCTCTATCGCCGAAATGGAGGACCACAACCGGCAGCTGACCACCGAGCTGAGCCGCTTCAAGTTTGGGCCCGGCGACGGTGAAGGGGGGGAGGGTGCTGGTCAGACAGGAGAGGGGGTAGCGGACGTCACGGCGGGTGGTGTAGCGGCTCTGCAGGAGGAGCTGAAGGCGGCACGGCTACAGATAAATGAGCTCTCGGGGAAGGTTCTCAAGCTGCAGTACGAGAACCGGGTGCTAGTGTCCAACGCACAACGCTGCGACCTCGCCTCAAACATGGGGCCGACCACAGGCGAGGTGCGCAGCCATGCCACTATCACCGTGCCAACTGCATGGGAAGGGGACGAGGAGGAGGAGGAGGAAGATGAAGAAGAGACGGGCCAGACGCTCCTTTTGCAGCCCAAGCGCGAAGGTCCCGTGGGCGGCGAAAGCGACTCAGAGGAGGTGGTGGAGCGCTCAGCTACCTCCGGATTGGGTAGTAGCAGCACTGGTGGAGGAGGAGGGGTTGGCCTTAAGCCGTGGGAGGCTGACCTGATTGGGCAACGGCGGCGGGCGGAGGAAGGGCTCAGGCGGGAGGCCGAGCGCCTGGGTCGCAGCGTGGACCGCCTCATCGCCGACACCGACAGCCTCATCCACGAAGGGGTGGCCGTGGTGGTCACAGCAGCGTCGGAAAGTTCCGGGGAGTGCGAGTCGGCGTCATCATCTGTGACACCCGTGCCAATGGGCGAGGTGAAGCAGGACCCAGCCGTGCTGGAGACGGTGAGCACACGTATGAAGGCCTTCAGGACTGAGCTCCAGGGCTTCATGGAGAAGGTGGAGCGCCTCGGCGACGGCCAGCGGGAGCCTGACCTCTCGCCTCTGCCACACCTCACGGAGTCCAGCAGCTTCCTGTCCACCGGGACCTCGCTATCCCGAGACTCGCCCATCGGCACCCTGGGAAGGGACCTGCTCGCTGACCTCCAGGTAAAGCCTCCTTACTTTCATGCTCTTCTTCTCCTTCAATGCTCTCAGTTCTACCAGTGTCCTCTTGTCTACCAAAAACCCCCTCTCTGGGCTGTTTCTGGTGCAACCGCTTCCTATTTCTGGATGCGTGACAAAGATTTAGATCAGTCCCGCCTACCCATCTGAAGGGGCCAATCTTTCAGTAAACTTCAGTAAACTGAAAGAGACAAATCTTTCAGTAAACTTTACTAAACTTGAAGTTTGAAGGACCATAAATAAGTATAAGGTAGTTTAGTTTATAAAGATGTTTTTTATAAGCAACCTGTTGTGTTACTGAAGATCAGACAAGCAGGATGAGTATAGGGAGCATGAGGGCTTTTTTCCAGAAGAATCTATGAGCCCAGACAGATATTTAGCCCTCATTCAGTCTGCTACCTGTGACACTGAACAGGCTATGGAGGTTTAGGAAAGCATTTGAGTAGTGATTTTTAGCTAGTTTGAGATGTTGTCCCAGAGAGCATGGCTTAGAGGTAGGTGTGGGCCTCATCTTGTGGTGTTGTAGAGTGGAGCCAGATATTTTTTCTGTGTTATCTAGGACTTAATATGTTAAGTGCAAAGCTTTTAGCATGTACTTTTTACTATTATATTTATAATATCCAGATTGTAACTAAACAATAAAGGGCGTAGGTTTGCAGGAATTGATCAGAAAGTCTGAGGAGATGTTACATCGTGTCATGCCATGCTTCATGATTTTATAAATCCACAAATCAAATTATTCAGTTTATTATCCACCCATCCTGCTCCTGATTTAACACCATTCATATCCATCCAACACAAGAGACAGTACCTGCTACACAAAGAAGACGCAGAATGCAGAACAACACATGGTGCAGGTCTGACAGGAGGTTTGCCCTGCCCCGGCCTCACACTGGTGTTGACCTTTTGACCTTTAACCTTTGACCAGCACGACTCATGTTTCCTTTAGAGAGAGAAAGAGAGGGGGACAGAGAGGAGGGAGGCACTGCGGACAAGGGCAGTTGGTGGGACGAAGGTACGTTCTCGAGGGGTGCCTGTGGCCTTGCGTGCGGCCTTGAATCTTAAACCCTCTGGTATGCTGCCCAGCCCTACCCACTGGGCATCTGCACCAACCCCTCCCACTACCACCACCACCAAGAGTGAGCCACCATCCAACCACCCCCAACACCCTGTGCCCCACTCGCTTGAAGCCCCAACACCACATCCAGCCTCCCTGTCTCAATGCCTTCCTCCATCCCTTTACACACACACACACACAAATACACCTTCTTCATTCCCACATTCACATGCTTCTGCTGCCTGCTCTGCGAGTGTAAGGCTACATGTGTGTGTAATAGTCAGGGGGAATGGTAAGAGGTTGTGTGTGTGTCTATGTGTGTGTAGTGAGGGGAGGTTGGATTATTATTGTTATTATTTCTGTGTGTGTGTTTGTATGTGTGTTTTTATATCAGGGACAGCATGTGCATTACTCCACATGTGTGAGTGTGTGTGTGGCAGCGACTGGATCACTTTGCATGGCTTCAGCAGCACCCTGACTGTTCATAGCATCTCTAGGAAATGGCTACCCCTCTAGTCAGATGGATGCCTCCATGTTGTTCTATTATGTCCCTCACCCAATCTGCTTAGTCAGTCGCAGTCCATGTTATCATGGCCATCACATCCTGCCCTGCAGCCGCCATCCTGGCTCTCTTGTCTGTGGTTGCCCTGGTTGTATGGCTGAGGTAGTTCTGTGCTATGCAACTATGTGGTGGTGTGTGATACCCCCCCCCCCCTTTGTTGGCCAACTACTGTGTTAGCTCAAATCTAAAAGCCCATTCCCTAGGTACTGTGCAGTGTGTGCTGTCATATCTATGACTGATGTGAGCATGGCTGGTTTCTCCTTTTTATATTTCCAGTTGGCATTTAAAGAGAGTCTCTTGCTTTTTTGCTATTCTAAAACTGAATTAGAAGAAAAGAGAATTGGCTGTCATTGTTCCCAGCAGTAGGTCTTTTTGCCTTAACTACATAAACCAAAATTTGACTTGTGTTAAGAATTCCTGTCTAGATGCATTTCTTGTAGCCATTCTGGAACCATGATTACTGTTACTGTTACTGTCCTCTGGCAGGGGATGGAAGTTTTTTTTGCACTTAGAGTTGCAAAAGGCAAATGTTTGTATATCATAATAATTCATTGTGTTCTTCTCACACAACTGGTTGTTCAAAATGCTTACTGTGCCAATAGATTAGTAAATTAATTCCCTTAGCAGGTGTACTAATAAAAACATCCTCATTTATTATGTCACTATGGTCAAAGGCACCAGCTAAATTAACTGGATATTAATGAAAAAGGACATTCTGTATGGAGCACAGTGCCCTGACTGTGACTCTGAGGAAACCTGCCATCTGCCCAGCTCCTGTTCCCATTCCCACAATGCCCTTCTTCTGAACAGCGCCTGAAGGAAACACGAGTCACCACCCCAAACAATTCAGACCAGATGACACCATATGCAAACAGTCCCCCCACATACAACTATCTTGGCCAAGGCAGCCTCTTCGATTCTGAATATCATGGTCAGGCCAAAGAATAGCACTTGCCACACTTTGTTCAGGGGCCATGTGTTGCTGTAAACATTACCAAAATCTGTCTCCTTATGGTCCTGTCCTCAGCCGAGATGGTTTGACTTAATCAATCGCTTGGATGTTTTTTGACAAGACTAACCCACACTCCTCATACAAATGCTGCAGCCTGTCAAGTTATTAAATACTTGAGTTGTAATCTATGTTATAGAATTTAACTTCATCTGTAGTACAAACTATCTTTGTATGTAGTCCTACATACATACGTAAGTGCATGGCTATGTGATACTCTGGGCATGCATTTTGATTAAGTGTTGAGCAAGCAGGCTAGCATGTTGAGCTAGCTTATGTTAGCTTTTTCAGTTAGCGAGTTAAAACTATAGCCCCTTAGTAGCATCTGACTGGTACATACCTGGCCCATATCTGGCCCTGATGCAATCCTAATCTGGCCTGGATGAGGGCCAGAGTTCGACTGGGCTCAGGGATGAGTCAGCTGCCACTTGGGTAGCTTATATGTGGTTGGCACTAGCAATAGCCGCTGCGCTCGCTGGAGGTTAATTTGACTCATGTATCCCTCATTGCATGCGCTTCATAACCAGTGTTTTGCATTCTTTTCTCCTCCCTTCCCTTCCCTCCCTCTCTCTTTTTCTCCTCTTTGTGTTCTTCCCATTCCTCCCTTGTTTGTTGTCATCCCTCCCTCCTTCCCCTCCATCTAGACGGTCCAGCCCATGGTTTTGTTCCTTCTTGTTCTCATTCTTTTCTCGTCCTTGTCCTATGCCACCATCTTTAAGTTGGTCTTCCTCTTTGCACTTTTCTTTGTGCTTTAGCATCATGCGATTCTTGCCATCTCTTACTTTCTCACACACTTCTTTCCTTCATGTGCCATTTTTGCCTTTTGCTTATGTCTTTGCGTAGCAATTTCGCTTTTTCCTCTTTTGCATTTTCTGTTCCACTTCTGTTGGCTGTTTTTTATGCGTTGTGTTTTTTGTCCTGTGCGTGTGTGTGTATGCTTGTGGATGTGTGTATATACCGCCACCCGTCCCTCCCTTCCTCGTCTTTTGTGCGTCCTTTGCGTTTGTTCACCAATCAATCCCACCATGCATCTCTCTCCCCCAACCCCGTCACCCTCATGCCCTCTTCCCAACACCTTGTCCACACCCCCCACCCCCCCCGACCCACCACCTCCCACCCCAACACCAAACCTACCCCCACCACCCCACTCCTTCCCCACCTTGAATCCCCCACAACCCCCACCCTCCCCACTCACAGTCCGGGCAGAGAGATGAGCGCCCCCTCCAGTGGTGCCTGGGCCTGGTGGGGGGGTGCTGGAGAGAGGCAGCCGCCCCAGGCTCCACCGGGCGCAGGGGAACCTCGGGACACACTAGAGGCGGCAGGCCGCAGGGGGTGAGAGGAGCGGAGGTCAGTAGCGCAGCGTCTTTCTTCTCTCCTTCTCCCAACTGAGGCAAAAATGGGATGGAGGGAGGGTTGCTTTGAAAATGAGGGAGGAGGGGGGTCAAGAGGGCTACCAGGGGCCTTTGCTTTACTGCAATGATGAAAGAAGATTTTTAGGTGTTGCTTTTGTGCTGGGTATTTCTTTCCCCAACTGTTAGGCAGCCATTTTGGTTTGTTGCTGTGATGGCTTCAAGAGCGAAGATGATAATCCTCCTGTACAAATGGAAATGGTCTGTCATGCCAAGTAAAGACTGAACAAAGAGACGACACAGTGGCATCAGATAGCATTTTTAAACGCTGTCAACAACATGTAAACCAGCATTTCAAATGGATTAGAGAGGGGTGGGGTGGGGGTGGGGGTAGGGGGAGGGGGGGGATTAAGATCATGATGGCAGTGTAGCCTAGCGCTCGCTAGCAGGGCAGATTCTCATTTCATTCTCTGGGTTGAAGTTCTTTTCTTGTTATTATTATTATCTCACTGTTACATTGATCCACTCCCACAGTCACCACAGTTTATTTATTTATTTATTTATAAAATCTTTATTTTTGCCATAATATTAGCTGTTTGTGCATAGCACATTACCAGTCAGTGTTTTGTGAACATTCATCCCCAGCCAACACTCAGGAGGTTCCTATCACACATTCCCAGTGTATTGTTAATGCATGATGTGCTTTGTGTGTATGACTGCTTTGTCTGTGTCATTGAGAAGGTAAAGTTCTTACATTCAAAAGACTCTAGGTTCTCTACATTCAAGAAGAATAACTCAAATGCGGTCTTCCTGGACTGGCAGAGTAGGATGACCAAAGCACCATAGTCATGGGTTGTATTCATAGCCTGTTTGTCTCTGTGAATATATATTTTTTTTGCTTCATCTACACTGATGCTCAGAGCTGCAAGAACACAATGTTTAGTATTTAGATGATGTATTATTCAGGGTATATTTTGGTTCCTTCCCAACTACAGGGCTCATAGATATTCATTCACCCATATCCTTAATCCAAAGTCTGCAGTTGTAGCAATAATTCCATTTATCAGTCAAGTATAAAGTCTGAAAGTGTTGATGTGACATTTCGTGTTTTTTTACAGCAAAGTTACTGGATGATCCACCTGTAAGATTTACAGTATCATGGTTAGGAGAGAATGAGGCCAGGATTGTTTGGGTGTAAATTTGCAGCCGATGCATGGCGGGCCTATTGAGTCCCAGCCCTAAAGCTGATTCCATGCAACAACCCTGCAATCTGTTGCTGTTGCTTGCTGCAGCTCCTTCTTTCGTTTTAGAGGTACCGCCATTCAAATCTCACACTCTTAAATCCCTCCAGGGAAACGTGAAATGAGGGAAGCCATGATTTAAACGAGCCCTGAGAAAAAATGAGCAGCATTAAAGTTTTATTGGCAAAGATAAAGCAGCAGAGAAGACCCCCCCCCCCCCCCCCCAGGAGGAAACGGAACTGTCTGCTGACTGTCGGTTTCATATGTGGCTGCCACTTGTGTTCTTTCCCGCACATCACACTAGTGTTCTGACAGGAAGAGAGAGGGATGATGGGAAATAGAGATAGAAAGGCTCTGACAGGAAAACACATATCTCTCATTAGGATGGCTTTGATTATTATTGATTCTGAGAAGTGGAGCAGTCCCTCCAGTCCCAGTGCATCCTACACTGGGCAGTCCAAAAGGACACCACCTACGGCTCAGCTGCTGACTGCATATCCATCCCCACAGTATGTTTTAAATACACTCCTATCGGTTCCTTCATACATTTCTAAGACAGCTGTGTTGATGTAGAGAAGACTGGTGCTTTGTCAGATAGCTACACAGTTGGACAGATAGACATATACATAGGCAGACCAGATATAGTTTCACACATCAGTTAGTTTAATATGAATGACATGCAATTTGATACTTGCTTTTCGTTGGGTATGAAGAGAACAAATAAAAGCTAGTCTAGGCATTTGTCACATGTAGCTCTCACTGCAGTGATGCCGCCACATCATTTCAGCACACCTTTGGTCAGTCATCAGCTGACTAAACTGCCTCTAAATGCTATCGGAGTGGTGCAGCACCTCAGTCTGAATAGCATTGTACATTTTATTAGTCTGTGAGAAACAGAATCCCTGCCCCTGTGTCCCCACCATTTAAATGGGACATGTAGGTGTTGAGAGTCGCGTCAAGTATAAAGAGGTCCTTTCATTGCACTGATGGGCAGATATGACCCATGCTTTATATTCTTTGGATCTCAGAAAGAACACTGCCTACAAATGCATGCCATGCATCCTATAATGTTATCAGGTGCTGTGCAGTGAAAAAGTTAAGCCACTGATCACAGGTCAGCTGCCAGAGACAACCCTGGTCATACCAGAGGATTGTCGCTGACCAAACAATGATAGCTTATCGTATTATTATTATCACCACTGCCATAGGTTTTACATCTGACCCATGGCAGTAAGGAAGTGACAAACTGTATGCCTTCTCACTGTAGCACCTGTTGGATGGTTTGAAGTGTCTCCTGAAAACCCCATTATGTATGTCAGCCATGAGAGAGAAGTGGATACGGGCTAAAATAGAACGTATCATTTTGGACAAAATTGTCCGCTGAGACTAATGATGGTTCTGTGGTACCTGTCAGACCCTACCTGGGTTTTGTGAGTAATCCGTGGTGTTCTATGGTGTGGTGCAGATCCGAGACCTGTCTGCACCTGAGATCACCTCTCCAGCCCGGGAGGTCCATCTCCGTTTGGACCGAATGAGACCTGGTCAAGAGGACCGTGAAAGCTTAACAGGACCAGTCACTCAGGTAAACACCTAATTTCTTAGCACCAGCATAGCTTTGGAGCACTTGTTGTTGGTGGGATAGGTTGAATTTGGGATGTTATGAACAGGGGGAAGTAGTATCATGTGGATGTGACCTACTTATCAGGGTAATGCTGCTATTGTAATTTCATGTTTCCTTGAATATCTGACATTTTATGCATTGCGTAGCTGTGTGTGTAGTGTCATAATATCAGCTTGGTATAACATGAATGTGTTCTGTGGGTGTGGTCTCTCTGTGTGGGTGTGGTCTCGGGCGCTGGTGTGGTCTATTTGGCCGTGTGTGTGTGTGTGTGTGTGTATTTATGTGTGGTCTCGCTGTATGGGTGTGCCCTCGATGTGTGCATGTGGTTTACGTATGGGTGTGGACTGTCTGTGCGGGTGTCAGCAGCAGGAGGCACGACGCGGCCTGGAGCTGCAGGGTCTGCAGATGCATGAGTTGCCATGGCCCCAGGAGAGGGCACTACTGCAGCAAGAGGTGTGCCTCTTCCGCCGCCACACGGTCATCCTCTACATGAAGCTGCGCTGGATCCTCACCCACTGGAGGCTTGGCCGCAGGGCAGAGGCTGGAGAGGAAGGTGCCCACGAAGAGGTCAGAGCCAACATGGACAATTACACATTACAAGAAGCAGATGTAGGACACTGCACTGGGGCAGAGCCAGAATGGGTAATTGTCAAGAGCTGTGGATAAGAAAGAACCAACGTAGCTGATGTAACTGTATAGGACTGTATACTTCCCTTGGAGACTTAAGATTGATGGATGTGTGTCAACAGAGACCAACATGCAGGAAACTTGCCTGGGACAGCATTAGGAACATTGTGCACATACTTTGCAAGACTATAAACGTGCAGACGCAGACACTAGTGTAGTACTCATGCAGAACCAGAATGGCTGGCAGGGAACACAGCATAGGCCCATTGAGTAATAATCAACTGGTGAGAGGAGACATGGTTTACGTCATTTAAGTGTAGTGAGAGCCGGAATGGCGCTCATGAAATGCTGAGACTGTAGAGGAAATGCCAATAAAGGCTTGTCACACCAGCTCACGCTACAAATTGATTAAACAGTAACTACAAATCGGTGTTACTGAGTGTTGTCCTCGGGCTAAAAGGTTCTGACAGGGTCTTTGAATTATATTTGCACCTCAGGCTCAAAGAGAGGCCTGTCAGCATCAAAGTCTTATCAAAATGGAGGAGTTCTAGAGGAGCAGCGGTGTCAGTGTCTTGCACCATATATGAGCGTAGTGCCCTCTGGGACCCCGAGCCTTCAGGTCCTGAACCTCACTCTCTCTCCTATCTGCTCTTGACTGTAAAATAAGATAATAAGCTAGAATATTTTTTTAAAAAAGAGTAAAAAAAGAATAAACAGTTGTCAAACTAGCTAAACTAAACGCTACAGCCATGAGTCCTGTCAAAAAATCATATATCCTCAAAGGAAGTACACCAATAAAAAGCGCTCAAAAATGGTTGTTATTGTTTTTTGTTACATTTACATTTATGTATTTAGCAGACACTTTTATCTAAAGAGGATAACATTCAAGCTACAGTGTTTTCAGTCAAGGTCAGACCCATTCCATCACACAGCAGCCAATTACCTGTTAATAAAAACAGTATTGATTTGATATCCAGCATGAAATGTTGCAAAGCTTTCTATTTCACAATCCATCAACACCACTGTCACTGGTGCCACATATATGATGCTGGAGGGACCATAATAAAGTGTATACTGTGTTTAACCCAGGGTGATCCAAGTGAAGGAAATGGCTCTCTAGACTGATAGAATGTATACATCCACAATATTATGTGTGGCTTTTGTATTGTATCACCAAGCCTTATGGACAGACAGATCTCCCTCCTCATTTGTAAAGCACTTTGAATCATCGATGTGTATAAATTGTACATGCCTTTGAAAGATGCAAGTCTTCATCTTAATTCTTCTTTGTGTGCCTGTGCCTACAGTATGAATGCCTGGAGAACATTCCGGAGATGGGTACCACCGTGGAGATGGCTGGTGGAGAGGGGGACGTCAAACCCAGTGCCAAAATCACCGGGGGAGTCGGAGAGACCTCAGACCCTGGACCACTGTTACCTTCACCTCATCAGAAACAGGTAGGCCTACTGCCCACCATGCCCAGTGGTACTGAGCACACACATGTTAAAGCACTCTACCCTAATGGCATTACTTAACTCATCTGCACAACTCAAAATAACACAATGTGATGCAACACATGTATGCTTAACAGCTGGCGGATGCCTTTTTCCCCTTTACTTGCAGCTCATTCAGGTGGTACCATGTAGATAAGTTGAGTTCTAAGATGGATAGACTTGACTTGACATATTGATGCTTTAAATGTGTATGGAGAACACTGATGAAGCCTGTGTCCAGGTGCTAGATTGACTAGATGGACATGTGTGTAGTGTAGAGCAGCCATGCGTATGGTTTCAGTGTTCTGCAGCATGTTACTGTACTGTAGGTCAGAGATTAAAAATGGTTTTAGAGCATCAACAGAAATATAAGATCCTATGTGGGCCTTGTGTGAACTC
>JAIFZK010000227.1:6252500-6267500 GCA_027481765.1 Tenualosa thibaudeaui
GAGACCGTGGTGAGGTGACTCCTCCCTTGTCCCCAGATGATCTCAAGTACATCGAGGAGTTCAACAGCAAAGGCTGGGAGCTGGCCACAGCCCTGAGCGCCTCCTGTCCCATCCCAGGACCCCTCACCCTCCTGGGGCAACAGCCACCGCCAACTCCCCCTACCTCGGCTCTGGAGGCCTGGGCGGAGAGGACAGATCCCCGGCGGCTCACCTCCGCTGACCCCACTGCCGACCCGTTCCAGCCAAGCTCGTGGTACCTGACAACGAGTGCCACGCTGACCACCAGCACCCTCAGTAGCCCAGAGCACTGCCAGCGGATTGGCGCCGCTGCACCCAGCCAGACATTGTCATCATCACTGGTATCGCCATCGTCCCAGACCGCCCCGGAGCATTTTGGCGTGCGCGTGCTGCACAGTCCTACGCGGACGGGCAAAGACGGGGTCGGTTGGGTGAGCGGGGCAGGAGGCGGAGGCGGAGGTTACGCAGCGGCGGCAGCAGCAGCGCTGGAGCTCAATCTGAGCGACGACATGAAGGAGGTGGCCTTCTCTGTGCGCAACGCCATCAGGCCAGCACCGCCACAGCCTCCACACCCAGCCCTCCCCGACTCCCGGTCTCCACTGCCGCCGCCTGTGCTTCGTGACACAGCGTGCCAGACCAACGGTGTGATGTCGCGTGGAACGCAGACGTGTCACGTGGTGAGCGTGGGGCTTCAGACGGACGGGAGCGGAGGTGGCGGCAGCATCCTGCGGGCTCTCACCAGCAGCCCCCACCGCTGCCTGACACCCAAGGGCGGCGGCTCCACGCCCGTCTCCTCCCCGTCCCGTTCGCTGCGCAGGCCCCAGTACGCGCCCCCTGGCCAGGCCAAGTTTGAGCGACCGTGCTGTTCCCCCAAGTACGGCTCCCCCAAGCTCCAGCGCAAGCCCCCGGGCACAGGCAAGACTGAGCCCTCTGGGACTGTTGGGGTGTCGGGAGCCGTTGGAGGTGGCAATAATTCAGGCACTGTTGGAGGGGGAGGGGGGACGGGCGGGTCTAGTCGGACCCCAACGCCAACATCGACACCTCAGAAGGGTAACAATGAATCAGCATGGGCACGGTCGACGACAACGCGCGACAGCCCCGTCCACACCACCATCAATGACGGCTTGTCCAGCCTATTCAACATCATCGACCACACGCCGCTCGCCCTGCAGGGGGAGTGTGCAGGGGGCAAGTTCACCCGCTCCCCCAGCAGAGCCAGGCCCCAGCAGGCTGGCGAGAGCGTCGGCATGCCTCCTGCTGGATCAGACCCAAAGGGTGCAGCAGGAGGAGCGGTACAGGAGCTCCTGAGGGGTTCGGGTGTGCAGCGAGGCCGCTCTCCGAGCCCTGTGCAGCAACTGGTCATCGTGGAGACGCAGAGTGGCGAGGTGGCGAGCATACGACAGGACCTGTCGGCACCGCCGGGACACACACTGGCCGAAAACACGGCACGACTTCTCAACAGGAAGCTCCAGGAGCAGAACGCCCGTGAGGAGAGGAGGCTGCAGGTGGCTGCCGCCGGCCAGGTGCAGGGAGCTCACAGCAGGGACACCAGGGCCACAGACTCTGGCGATAGGACTGGATGTATGGAGGTGAGACATTAGGTGCTACTAGTACAAATTGACAATGTTACCCAATGGTTCTTGCATGCAGATGTTGATATGTACATACAAAGGCACAAAAACACATTTGGGTTGGAAATGCAGACACACACAGTCACATAAATACATACATATATACATATATATATTGAGAGTACAATTACACAACACTGAACAGGTACTGATAGGTAAGTTTACACCATATGGATTGGACATAAACAGTCAATAAAAGACAATGAAAAACTCTCACAACTGATAACAGCATGGTGAAGCACGATGAGTAATGAGCAACAATGACCTGCTATATCTTCATTGATCTCTCATGTTTGCCTGAATGTTTTTATTTTTTTACTTGATCGCCATGGCGCTGTATTGCCTCTTTGCACCGTGGCCAGGATGCATAACCCCGCCCCTCGCGCCCCTCCTTACCCAGCATCCATCTGGAAGACTCATGCTCTGAACCTGACCTCCCAGGTACAGGGGAAGACGCATCTCTCAATACTGGGTCATCCTTGGCGCCAAGACGTTAATCTATGGAGATTTACTGTAAGCCAGACAAGGGCTTTAACGTCTGATACAGCACAAGTATGTCTGTTGTGACTACAGTGAGCATTTTCGACAGTAGATTTCATTAGAGTGTGTACACAGTTGAGATCCCAACTGACAGCTGCTGTTAATTCCTGATGCTCTCATCATCTGTAATGTATGTGGCACAGACAGGCCAAAGCCTCTCAAGCTGCAGTGAAAGCCTAATGCAGCCAAAGTAATTATGATGACAATAGATACAGCAGATCAGATCACTAGTATTTCAACGACAGTGAGATTTATGGCATTTGTCCTCCACTTTTAACGGATTACCGGAAAGCTTTTATCACTGAGCGTAAGTCTTACATTAGACAAGGCGACAGAGACGCCAAACAAAGAGTTATCACACCATTTACAAGCGGGCATTCAGGACTACTACTGTGCATAGAGGATATAGTGTGGTATCTATCAACTGGAAAGGGAGAGTGTGTAAGGAGTCGTTCTGGTGGCATTCACGGGAAAGACATTGCCTCTGGTCATTTGACAAAAATAAAGCTAGCAGCTATGTGGCAAACTACACCCTTGTAGCACCTGAGTCTTAAATGGACATGGTCTGGAGCTGGTACAGGTCTGGCACGGAGGTCTGGCCTCTCCTGGCTTGCTAAGCCTAGTCTGGATACAGCTGGGGTTCAGCTGCTTGTTGATAACCAGAAGGAAAGTCTGAGTGTCCATTAGTTTAGCCATTCCCTTTGGCTAATATTATATTGCAGGGTTACTGGGTGCTTTTCATTTGCTATTATTTACCAAGTCACATGCATTCATTAAGTGGCAACAGTGAAGGGCTGAGGATAGCTCTATGCATGGCTGAGACCCAATTTAATTTTACTTTCTGACTCCCACAACAGAAGGTTAAAAGCTTGCACTTCCTGGTACTAACCCTGGGAGCAGGACAAAGATAATAGACAAATAAAAGAAAAAAGTTCACTACAACCAGATGTTCTTGCTCCCTTTTAATTTTGATATAAAACACTGTGACGTTTAGGGTGAATGGACCCTTCCTCAGACGTGAGGAAGACTTTCTCAGACTTTCTGAGTCCCACACCTTCACCCCACCCCGTCTAGAACATGCCTCTTCCAGATGGATGATGTAAGCTTTGAAGGATGCCCCCTGACCCCCCCCCTCCCCCCGCCCCCATGTTATAGCAGAGTCTACAGCATAGGCGACAAATAGCAGGATGGTGAGACCAAGCTCTCTGACTGAACCAGCTCCCGAAATGCTGCTGCTGTTGCTGTGTCTGTGTCTGTGTCTGTGTCTGTGTCTGTGCTTGTATGGTGTGTGTGTGTGAATGCGAGACCTCTTAGGGTGCTGATGAGAATCTGCAACTGTTATTTCTCTACTGTTTTCTGCTGTAGGGTCCAAGTGTGTGTGTGTGTGTGTGTGTGTGTGTGTGTGTGTGTGTGTGTGTGTGTGTGTGTGTGTGTATGAGTGTATGAGTGTAAGTGTGAGTGTATATGAGAGAGAAAGGAAATGGTGCGTGTGTGTGTGTGTGTGTGTGTGTGTGTGTGTGTGTGTGTATGAGTGTAAGTGTGAGTATATATGAGAGAGAAAGGAAGTGGTGCGTGTGTGTGTGTGTAGGGTTTGTATAGGAGTGAGAGAAAGGTTTGGTGTATGTATGAAAGAGAGATCTGTTATTGATGAGAATCTGTTGCTATGCTTCAGAGGTGTGTGTGTGTGTGTGTGTGTGCGTGTGTGTATATGAGGGTTTGCCCTCCTGTTATATTGATGAGAATCTGTAAAAAAAAAAAAAAATCCCAGTCCCCACCCTCTATGATGCAGTGCTTCAGAGGTGTGTGTGTGTTTTAAAAGAAAAAGGTTTGTGTGTCTGTGCAAGTTTGTAGTAGAGGTGTGTGTGTGTGTGTGTGTGTGTGTGTGTGTGTGTGTGTGTGTGACCTCCTATCATTTTAACGAGAATCTGTAACTGTTGTTTCTCCTCCTCCCTCCCCCATGTGGCGCTGTGTTCCAGAACCACACTGTCTTACTAACCACCCCCTGGGGCCTGTAAACGCAGCCGTGCTGTAAGTTCCCATGATCCTCCGATCCTACCTACTGACCCCTGACCTCACCTCAATCCTACACACAGGCCTCCTCTCTCTGGCAGGCAGACCAGAACTTTTCCGCTTTCAGTGTGTAGGAGCACAGATGATCTTTTATCTTCAGGAACGTTTGCAGTGTGTGTGTGTTTGTGTGTGTGTGTGTGTGTGTGTGTGTGTGTGTGTGTGTGTGTGTGTGTGTGTGTGTGTGTGTGTGTGTGCAAATGAGAGAGGGTTAATTTGTCCTGCATGCTCATCTTGTCTGTGCCTTAGCAGTGCACACTTTGCCACATCAAATGGGACAGTAACACCCAAAGGAAATCCACCAGCTAATGTTGTTTTTTTTTTTTTTAAAAGGTCATGACCCCTGACCTTTGTGGAAACGTCACATTGTTGATTTGATCTGGTCCTGCTAAATAGATTACCATGTGTTTGTGTGGCTGGTGTTCGTTACTTCCTCTGGCTGTCATCATCCCCATCAACAGTGTGTAGGTATAGCATCTCAAATCACCGTGTGTATTTAGTAGGTCCACTGGCTGCAGCGTTACTGAGTATAGCAGAGAGTATTGAGTATGTTTGTGCGTGCACAGTGTGTGGAAGTGGTAATTTTGTAACACTATTCTTTCACATGCATGGTTGTCCGTTTAGTTTCATCTCCCCCTCTTTCTCTCTCTCTCTCTCCCTCTCTCTTTCTCTCTCTATCTCTCTCTCACACACACACACACTAACGGACTGATAGCATTCATCAATCACGTTCATCATAACTGTGTTTGTTTTACTACTGAGTATCATTTTACAGAATACATTTTACCACAGAATGTCTTTGTTTAAAAAACCTTGCCAATGTTCGTTGCACACTGATGTGTGTGGGTGTATGTGGATAAATGAATACTATATTGTGTCCTGGTGTGTGTGTGTGTGTGTGTGTATGTGTGTGTGTGTGTGTGTTTGTGTGTTTGCATGCATGCTCTCAGTATGTGCTGTGCAGATATGCACCTGAGCAGGCTGGCAGGTTTTTTAACCTTTGCTTGGCAGTCTCACTCACTCACTCACTCACTCACCCACCCTACCGTGACCTTGACCTTGAAGCCCATCCTTACATGGATCCCTCCCATCATGACTGCCTCCTCTTGGCTGTTTCTCTCTCCTCCGTCTAGCACTAATGCCTTCTCCGGCGCATGGAGATCTCTTATGTGTCTTTGTTTCACACTGGCTGCCATTTTTGAATACATATCCCAGAGGTCCACAGGCCCCTCTACATATGATCTCAAATATGATCACAAATGAAAATATAATATAAATAATTAATATAGATACTTCATTGATAGAAGATAAAGCACACAATTATAATTATCAGTATACTGTCTACCAAAGAGTAGTTCTGTCCCACATTTTAAGTTACAAATGAAGTGAAGTTGTGTGCTTACAGGGGATCACCATCCCATAAATAAAAAATCTAAGGGTCAGTTAGTCACTGTAAAAGTTCATGGGTGGACCTGTTGGCTCTGAGATGTGTTCAAAAGAGGCTCAGATATGTTGTCTACTGTAAGTGTTTTGGTTAACTTTAGTGAGAGAAAGAGGAGAGCGCACTGCTCAGTTCTGCTCGAAGAAGCCTCCTGGTGCTCTCCTTATATCTTGTTAACACAGTCACGCTGTCACAGAGAACAAACTTGTACACCACTCAACACACCTCACCTCACACCAACACACACTCAACTTGTGCGTACAGTACACACAGAGACATCCACATCCACACACAAACATCCAGGGACCTGTGAGTGCCATTCCGAAGTGCACACGCATCATTTAAGGGAGTAGAAGTGTCAAGGTGACATTTTCTCTCTCCCAGCATTAAATGTAATTGAATCTGTGCAGGATATATTGTCAGGTCACCAGTGTGAGGAATAATTTATGAGCAACTTTGTTGACAGAACTGTATGTCTGTCATTTATAATTTATCTAAATGGAACTGAAATAAACCAGGGATCGGACATTTGCCCAGTAGAGGAAGTATGACAAATGGGATTGAGCATTTCAGTGGTGAATTCACCCTGACCCCTCGCCACGTAAAGAAACAAGGGAGATAGAGGAGCTCAGCTCACAGTCAGGGCCATTTAGCTAAGCAGCTCTAGAAGCAGACTGTCTGCCAAAGCATCTACCCAGGCATCAGTGTTACCATTAGTATGTTAGCATGCTAGCCAATTAGCCTATTATTAGATTAGAGTGCTGCTCTCTGTCTTACTGCTGTGCCTTCAGTGGCGGCAGCGCTGCCGGTGGTATTTTTAGCATGATTTAGATTAGCCTGCTTCCTGGATTAGGTTTTGCTGTGTGTCTGAGCCCCGCCAGTCTCCGGAAACAAGCTAATTTTAAATGGTCGGCCCAGCGGTAGACTACTGTACTGGCAGCAAGTCAGAAGGAGGTCAGGCGGTTGGATCACTCAGAGAGAACATTACCACCAAAAGAGATGGACACACACACACCAGTTCACACACATCTGCTGGAACAGTCAGCTAACATATGACTCAGTATGCAGACATCAGTATGCACACATGCACACAGTAGGCTACACCAAAAACAGTCACTCAGATGGAGATGGGCACACACATGCATACAGCAGTATAAAAAACAAGTTGTTGTACAGTTCACTTCACATTTTCTCATCCTTATGGAGATGTAATTTTGATAAACTTAACAAATTCTATGAAAGTATGGCATTAACGTCAACAGACGTCATGCGTTCAGTTCCAAAGAAGTAGCCTAAAAAGTCTTCTAACAAGATTCTCCTTCATGAATTTGTAACTTCTCAGTCAGAGTCAAGAATAAATATTTAAAATGATTAAATACAGAAAAGTGACACGTAGGTCAAAGAAACATGTAGTGGTGCTGTTGAGGAGCTTCAATGACTATTAAATGCAGTGTCAGAGATGCACTGTATTTGTATGAGGGCATAGTGTAGGTGCCAGGTTTTAATTCCACTCGAGATCAAACCTTAAACAAGAAGACACACACACAGATAGACGTACGTAGGCAGGCACACACACACACACACACACATTTTTTACCTCTTTAAATTAACTTACACATCATCATTTATTTTTCATCTACTCTATATTGTAACACAGACACACATACACACACACACACATTTTTCACCCTTCACACATACACTCAGTTCATTTTTCACTTCTACTCCATATTGCGATGCACACACAAACATACACAAACACACACACAGATTTTTCTCTTCTAGACATGCACAAACTAATACATGCACACGCACTATTTTTCACTTGCGTTTTGCAACACTCAAACACACACACATCTACACGGTTTATTTATAATGCTGTAACTAATCCTTCTCCCCTCTCTTTCTCTTTTGCTCTCACCATACGATAGGACTTGCCTCGTTCTCCAGTGGCTCCTCCCCTGGAGGCCTGTTTCCAGCGCCCTGCCCGTCCTGCCAACCGCCGGCCCCCGTCCCGCTGGGCTGCGCGCTCCCCTAATTCTTCCCCCACATGGCACAGCCCAACCACCCAAAGGTTCCGCTTCCCCACCCAAACCATTCCCGAACTGGAGGAACCTAGTCTGGAGCCAAGGCCCGCATGAGGAGGGGAAGAGAGGGACAGAGAGAGAGAGAAAGAGAGAAAGATGGAAACTAGAAGTAAGAAGGTAGCGGAAGGAGAGCTCCAGTGAGAGAGCGGGGGCACATGGGCTCTCACCATTAAGCCTTGTGCTAAGGCTGTCGCTACCTCTGCACTCTTCTCCAACCTCCTTTTTTCAATCTCTCCTTTCCTCCTCTCTCTTCTACCACCTTTTCACCCTTTAACTCTCAATATTCCAGCCTGTCCTCTAGATCATACCTCCCACAAACCCGACACACACACACACACACCAACTCACACTGAGCTCTTTGAGAGGACCACAAGCACCAGCTATCAAAGTTCCAGAACTTTACAACAGAACTCAAGAAGATTGAAGGGAATGTATCGATGCAAAACTGCTAAGAGGGAAGAAGCAAAGCAAACAAACAAACAAAAAAACAACTCTTCCATCACAGGTGCCTGCTCACACCTGAGTTCTCAGTTGCGCCACATGTCTGTGTGTTTATGTGTGTATATATGTATGCAATACATATATAAATATATTTATATATTTAAGTCACATTTACAGACACTTTTATTTAAGATACTCCAAAAGTGGAGTCACTCGTAAGAGTGAACAGTAATAAGAAATCATTTGTCTGTCACCGCAAGCATATCATGTTTGTAAACATGCAAACCCCTGAACTGATAATGCTTTGTGCACACACACACACACACACACACACATCAGATAGCTTACTGACCTTGCCACATATTTGACACAGTGCTGGCCCCAATTCTGGTTCATTCTGTCAGGACAGGTGCTATCTGTGATGTTGCCATATCACCCCCCACCCACACCCACTTACACACGCACACTCACCTGTATGACTCACCCACTTACACACGCACACTCACCTGTAAATATACACACTGGAGCAACATGCTATTTTCATTTTAAGAGCCAACTGTCTCCAGACAGTCGTCCTTCACGTTGTCTCAAAGCCTTCGAAGCTTGAATGAAAACAATGCAGACATACAGCTGTCTTACCGAGAGCTCTCACAGGCACTCGTAGTCCACTAGAACGAAGACACAGGGAACACAAGCACTACAACCACTGGGTTGGGTAAGATCATTAGGTTTTTTTTTTTTGTGTCTGTGTGTTCGGGGGTGGGCAGGATGAGTGGCAGATTGCTCCTCATTGAGGTGCAGCTATGTTTGGCAGTTAAAGTGAGAGACTGTGGTTCTGTGGAGCCCTTCTGCGTTCCTTTGGAGGCAGAGAATCATGATGTCAACCAACCAACCAACCATGCGGATGTATTCCAGACTGCTGCTGAGTCCGGGTCGAACCTGGCCTGGATTCTGTCTGGGTTATTTAATCTACCAACGTAAAGGTGAAGGCGCACAGGGAAACTTTCATTGCAGTGTTGCTAAACAACGTTGCTGGGAAATACTGTTTGTATACATTCCCACTGATACAGGACCCCAGCAACTTGTTGCCATGATTTAGTCAGAATGTTTGATTGTCAGGCAAGGCAACATTGCTCTGTAAGTTGCCCTGTGTATAATCATTTGAATGTGGAGCCCTACAGGGGTGAGCAATGTGCAGGACAAGGGGTTGGGACCTAAAAGAAAGTCTTGCATAACCAGACGTGCACTTTCCTCATCTGTCTGGAGACAGCTCTGCTGAGATGTTGGTGAGTGATCGTAGCATTAAAGCCATTTGAAAATGCAGGAGATATCTCCTGAGTTTCTAAGGTTTAATATCCGACAGGCAATGCAGAACTGACTTCATCATTCATGGTATTTAACATTTGTAAGTCAATCCAAATGTTTCTTAAAAGCAGATCCTGAGTGTTCACTGCGTAGAATGTAGAGAATGCAGAACTTGGTGGTATTCAGTCTAATGTCAGTCTAAAGTCTAATCCAGTCTGCATTATCAACAGGTTGTCTCCAGGTAATGATCTTTTGTCACATCTGGCTCTGTGAGATTTACTCAGATTGAGTTTGGGTTTGGGTGTGGGATCAGAACCCTTATGCATAATCTGAGAAGGCAGCCCAGGGTGTAGCTGATGCCGGAGCGGGTCCGGTTCCAATGCATTCCAGATCCGGTCCAGGCTCCGCTGCTGTCTGTCCGGGAAATTAAAATTTAAAAAAAGAGATCTGCATGCCTTTTGAATACTAGCACTTTAGTGCATGGACACAGACGCTTGCGTATCCACGTCAGCGCTGGTGGGGCAGGCCTGTAAACACATAAACACACACATACGTACACACACACACACACACAATTCATATGTCCACAAGCTCTTACATGCCTCTGCCATAACATAAGACACATTAAGTGTGATTATGTATGAGTGGCTACACACATCACCACACACTATCACAAACACACACACAGAGACAAAATGTGGAACAGGCCTGCAGCCATCACTGGACGCACATATTGTTGGCAGTTGTTTTTTTTTTCTTGTCATTAATATTTTTGTTGACAAAGTAAGAACACTTTTTACGTAACTTATTACTGTACCTACCTACACTGTCTTTGTATAGCTGTTATAAAAGGATACATTTGTTTCTTTATTTCATGGATAAAACGGGATTGTAAAAATAATGAATGTTTTAAATCAACAGTCAATGTCAGAGTCTGATGAACTATAATCTGTTAATTGGTAATAAAACTGAATGTGTATTTCCAAAACTTTGACTTCTGCCTCTGTGTGTGTGTCTGTATGTGCATGTGTGTGTGTGTGTAACAAGACCAGTACATAGGCACATTTCAAACATGTCAGCACCCCCCCACACACACACTCACAAACACACAGAAGAGCACTGCAATGTTGTGCTTTCTGTATCTCTTTTGAACCCGCTCAGGTGAAACCAAAAAACCTCTAAAACTCTAAATCTTTTATCAGGTGTTTGGGCTTCTCCCCAACTCACTTGATCTCGGTGTCACTCACTCAATACCATCCAAGCTTTTTACTGCCTCACTCCTTCATTCACTCATTAGTTGAGGAAATAGTATTGGAGAATCACAACCAGATTGCTATATTGGCCAGGGAGGTTGATATGCAGGGGGAATTAGCTTCTGGCCAATGGTGTCTAATAGTGTGGAGGTCTAAGACTGCACTCTCTAATGCACTGTTGAATGACAACCTTCTATGTATAGGACAGCTTTGTCCTTTGCACTCTATACGTAAACATAATTGCACTGATGCAAATGTGTATGAATGTGCTTTAATCAGTGGGCTTGTATGTATTTATGTAAGCATCTATGCAAGGAGGTGGTCACATGTGTGTGTGTGTGTTGTACACAGATAACAAGTTAGAGAGCAGAATTGCTGTGCTTGATGTGGGTGTGAGTGTGTGTGTGTTTGTGTGTGTGAGTGTGTGTGTGTGTGTGTTTGTGTGTGTGTGTGTGTGTGTGTGTGTGTTAGCCATAGAGGAGGAGAGCTACTTTGGTTGAAGGTCTGAGAGTTCCCATTAAATATGGATGAGGCTTTAAGCAGAGCAGAGGGGCAGATGGGAGAGAGGGTCAGAGAGAACAAACCACACACACACACACTTTCTTACACACACATACACACACACACACACACACACACTCATACACACATCCTGTTTAGAACATACCAGCTGAATAATTTACACAGAGAGAGAGAGAGTAATGGAGCATGATAGAAGCACCATGACACAGACTGAGAGGAATGATTTTGACTGATTGTTTCCAACTGACAGCTCAGATAAACTCACCTGAGTTTTTTGTTTTTTTTTTTTAATTAGCCAATATGAGATGAGACATTTTCTAATGTTCTGATGTAATCTAAATCTCTGGGATTTACATGTATCTATCTATCTCCCTCAGCTATACAGTCCTCACTACTTCCATTAGAACCTCAGCACCATCAGCTCACTATTAGAGATAGAGTGTAGAACTAGAGGCATTTCCCTGTTTTATTTTTGTTTGTTCCCCCACCCACATAAACAGACATACATACATATGCACACACACACAAACACACACACACACACACACACATAAACACACTTTTCTGTCCCAGAGCCTCTGTTCTCCCTTCACTGTGTTTGTGCAGTACGGGTCTGGCACCTGCTCCGCCACTCACCATCTGTGCCCTTCACATCTCAGGGAGGAAGACAGGGAGGAAGAGAAACAGGAGTGTTGGATGAGAACAGAGGACCAGAGAAAAACAAAGAAAGAAAAAACAAAGAAAGTAAGAGATGGATAGATGCAGTTGCGTCTCATTGGGTTATTGATCGTTTGTTTCATCCCCTTGTCTGACCAAAGTTTAGCTTCCTGTCAGACAGAGGAGTAACAAGGGATAAATCAGCCATTAAACCAATCAATGAATCAGTCAATCAGTCAAATTCCGTGTGAATTGTTTCTTAACTTGTCTATGCTAACGATATTTGACAAGACAGTACCACAGCAAAACTGAACTATCATGTACTGTCCACTATCAGGGCAAAGGCCATAGCGAACAAATTTTCAATAATATAATTTCTGTGAATTTCCTACCTTGCATCGGTACATTCCATGAATTATTTTGAATTCCATGAATCATTCCATGAATTCCATGAATCATTTATATTGCAAAACAGTATTTCATGTATTCTCATAGCAATTCATAGAAATAGTATCACTGAGCAGATACTGCAGAAGCCCATAACTTGCTCAGAATCCTCAGTTTAAACACTGAGAGCTTCTTCACTGCCACTAGTATGTGTGTGTGTGTGTGTGTATGTGAAGAGAATTCATTGCTCATATTACATTCACATTCAAGTAGATATATCAATAGAAATAAAAACTGAAATGAAATACCACTGAAAGATCATGTTTTTTTATTGTACCTTTACTACCTGGTGAAATATTAATGCTGTAACTTAGTGACTCTCTCTCTCTCTCTCTCTCTCTCTCTCTCTCTCTTTCTTTCTTTCTCTCTCTCTCTCTCTGTCTCTTTCTCTCTCTCTCACACACACACACACACACACACACAGTAGGAAAAGATGGGTTCTTGTGGCAATTGGCAAGAATTTAACACTGTCTGCCAAGAGTGTCACATAAGCACACAGTTTCCTCTCACTTTATTGTTGTGTGTTTGTGAACCTATATGTATGTGTGTGTCTATATATGCAGCATGCATGTTTGTGTGCATCCTTATATTTGTGTGTGTGTGCGTGTGCACATGTGCATGTGTGTGTGTATGCATGTGCGTGTGCATGTGTGTGTGTGTTTGTGTGTGTTAGCCCTTCAAACATTGAGGCTTTAATGATGTGCCTTATGCCCAGGGGATCTTTGTGTAGTAGGTTTCTGCAAGCTCATCACCGCTAGTGTCTCAGCTGGGATTTCAGACCCACACCCTCATCCCAGCCCCAAAGTCCCTGAGAGACACCAGCCATATGACCTCCAGGGCCACAACCTCACTATGGGGCCAGGGTCTGCCCACAGTGATTACGCAGTGACAGTGATTAGCTACACCCTGGGCGTCAATCATTTATATTCATAGTCATAGGCTCTTAAATATAGTGCGCTCTCCGACGTCTAGGGATGTACCAGAGGTGGTTGTGTCCCTGGACACAGAGAAGACATTGAGTGGGGCTGCCTCTTTTGTGCATTAGCTAAATTCGGGTTTGTTACAAAGTTTGTGTCCTGGGGTCGAGTGTTACATTCATCTCCAAAAGCTGCAATAGTCACTAATAAAGTACCAATATTTCCCCTTATCCAGAAGAACCCGTCAGGGTTGGCCTCTCGGCCCAGTGCTATTTGTTTTAGCAATAGAACCTAGAAAGGCCTAGGCAAAGTGGTGGGTTTGCGTTCCCAAATTTTATGTTTTATTACTGGGCAACAAATTAGCAAAAAATATAAATGTAAATAAAATTCTGGTTTCAAGCTCCTAATACAAAAGCCCCTTTCTCCTCCTCACATTTTTCTTTTAGTCCAGTTGTAAGTTCAACAATGAGGATTTGGATGCAATTTTAGCATCACTTGACTAATCTTTCTATGCTTAGCCCTGTCTGTAGTAACCTTCCTCCTCCAGACTGAATTACATTTGCAAACAGTGTGAACTCATGGGCCTTACTACATGCAAATACTTTTCCCGAAAAAGTTTTTCAACGAACAAATTCCAAGATCTAGTTTTTTCAAATATCTTTAGATTTATCATTTCATTCAAACCCAAGTCCCATCATTCCCTCAATTGCCTTCACATGTAGAGGATATATTGCTGAGTCATCTGACCCTGAGAGGTCAAATTTCTATAACTATCAATTTGGTCATGTCACTTAATGTATCCATGGATGGCATTAAAAACAAAATGGGAAGAGGACCTAGGGACAGACATTTCAGATGCAGTATGGGACAGAGTTCTGAGCTGGGTGAATGGAACCTCCTCTTGTGCACGATTAAATTTGACTCAGTTTACACCATTCTACACTGCATACATTACAGTAAGGTTAAATTAACCAAAATATACACCACTAAAAATGATATATGTGACAACTCTGGACAGGACTGGGTGGACCTTCCTCATATGTCTTGGTCAAGTCCAAGACTTGGAGAATTCTGGACATCAGTATTAGGGATCCTAAATGTAGCCTTTGACTTAGAGTTACAACCTAATCCTATAACAGCCATATTTGGGGTCCAGGGGAGTGGAAATTTTCTAGGAGAAGGATGCTGATGGAATGGAAGTTGAAACACTGCACTGCCAAAAGCATTAGTATGGCCATCTGACTTAAGGATGTTTCTAAAACTTTAAATGATTAAATTCTTCATCAGAGGGTTACCCAAGAAGTTTTGAAAAATCTGGGACCCTTTACTGACTTATTTTGACAGACTTGCCTCACTCCCCTCTCCATAGCCTGATCAACAGTAAAGTGCACATTTTACACCTACAACTTTCATGAATAGAGCCCCTTTTTTAATTTGTTTGTTTTCTTTTCTTTTTCTTTTTTCGGCAAGAATGTATTCTTAAGGCTTAAATCCAATTCAAGGACAGGAGATAAAGTTTTAAAGAATTATTTGTTATTTTGTCTGTTTGAAAATAGGCTTTTGTGAGTGTGTTTGTGTGTGTGTGTGTGTGTGTGTGTGTGTGATGTGTGAACCTTTAGTTCTGGTCTGTCTGTTTCGGGATGTTTAAGGAATCCCCTCTAGGGGACAGTTTTG